>JANDJT010000032.1:21994951-22009875 GCA_024331685.1 Stegophilus panzeri | reverse complement strand
GGTTAAAATATGTATTAAATATTAAGGATTTTTAAAGTAATTAACATATTTCATGTGTTTCTAACAACGTATTTTAGGAGATGGCAATTATTGCGTGTTAAGGCCTACAAGTCTTCATAGTCTGGGTTCCTTTTAAACATTTTTAACCGTGGCATGGATGTTGGTACCAGATGGGCTGGTTTGAGTATTTCAAAATCTGCTCATCTCCTGGGATTTTCACACACAACAAGCTCTAGAGCAGGGGTGTCAGACGTATGGCCCACGGGCCAAAACCGGCCCGCTAGAGGGTTCAATCCGGCCTGCAGGATGAATTTTGAAAGTGAAAAAAATGCATAAAAGACATGAACTAGAAATTTTTAATAAAATGCTATTCCTAAATTAGCCGCTAGGGGCGCACTGTTTTAGTCAGCGTTGAAGACGCGCCACAACTCTGGAACTCAGACCGAACATCAGATGGTAGCAATGCGCCTTCTGCTGTTTGTGATTACACTGTGACCAGTTGTAATGCACACATGTAAATGATAATCAGAAGCATATTGCATATGTTTGTCTTAAGAAATCTGAGGTTGTTCATGATATGTTTTCTAAAAGGATATTTCATTAAATATGAAGATTTTCCTAATGTACTTGTACTTCTTTGCACGAAAACATGGACTTTATAAGTAATTATGCTATGACTTTACTGGCCCGGCCCACTTGACATCTGATTAGGCTGTATGTGGCCCCTGAACTAAAATGAGTTTGACACCCCTGCTCTGGAGTTTACACAGAATGGTGTGAAAAACAAAAAACATCCTGTCAGCGCAGGGTGTGCAGGCTGAAACACCTTTTTCATGAAACAGATCAGAGGAGAATGACCAGACTGGTCTAAGCTGACAGGAAGTCTATAGTAACTTAAATAAGCACCCTTTACAACCGCAATGAGCAGAAAAGCATCTCAGAATGCACAACACATCAAACCTTGACGAGAAGACCGCATCAGGTTTCACTCCTCAGCCAAGAACAAGAATCTGAGGCTATCATAGGTACAGACTCACCCAAACTGGACATTTAAAGACTGGGAAAGAAAAAAAAAAAAAGAATATATTTGTCCCTAATATTCAGCTGTCCAGTTTGGTTGAGTGTGTGTCCACGATAACCTTAGATTCCTTTTCCTAAAAAGGTTCCTAATAAAGGTGATGGTGAGTGTTTATACTTTAATAACAGACACCTGTGCTTCCCCTATTTTAAAAACTGCCACTATACAGTAAACCAGAGGCACATACCCTGATACATCATCTGGGTAAAAGGTAAAAAGACATACTGTAAACTCTCTCTCGCTCGGTTAACAGTCCCCTGGTGAGGTCGCATAGAGGAGACCCCTATCTCTCTCTTATTAATGGAAGACCCACAGTCTTTGTTCACACCCGGTCAGGCAACAAGTCCAAATTCTACTAAGCGGCAAAATGTTTATTAATTTAACACTCACAAATGTATTCCAACTGTAAGCACAGCAGCTAATGATGAAGACTTTGCCACCTGACCTCTCAAGTTCCCTGAGAGCTGAACAGAATTCTGCCTACAAAACTGGCCAGCGAGAAGAATCAATAATACCCAGGCTAATATAAATATCTTGGGGCACGCTGATTAGTCCTCAAATCACATCTTAAGCCAGCAATATTATAGGGATGTTACTCGATTCATTACTCACTTAATGTTTCACCACTGAGCCGGTCCGGGGTGTCCCCCACCTTGTGTCCCCTGGGGTGTCCCATGACCCTGTGTAGGATAAGCGGTACAGAAAATGGATGGATGGATGGATGGATGTGTCATCACTGTTTCAACAAGTTTTTACAAATTATTAATTGACTGACTTTGTAACTGAAAAATCACTCTTCATTTAAATTGCTCAGCCTGTGCAGGTGTCTTCTGACTCTTTCTTCTTCCACACACTAACCTTCCATGCACCAGTAACCACCTTAAACATTATAGTTGATATGTTCTTTGTTTTGTCTTTAGTTGTTCTACTAGATTAGAATTACCCCTTAGTTATTTAGCATTTGTTTGTGTTTCTGTTCAATAAATGTTTCTTGAACCCTGTTGCTTTGTTTTGTTATCAAGCAGATATTGCCTAAAGCCAAACTATTAGAATCTTGTCAGAGAATACTATTACCAAAACAGGACCACAGCAAGCATCACATTACGCACACTTTGTGCCTGTGTCAACAAAAGTTGCACCATTTAACAAGTACAGTTGTGCTCATAAATTTACGTACCCCTTGCAGAATGTGCTAAATGTTCATAATTTAAAAAAAAAAAAAAAAAAAAAAAAAAAAGAGGGATCATAAATAATTGCATGTTCTTTTTATATTTAGTTCTGCCCTGAATACACTATTTCACATAACAGATGTTTACATATAGTCCACAAGACACAATAATAACTGAATTTACACAAACAAACCCGCTCAAAAGTTTACATACACTTGATTCTCAATACTGTGTGTCGTTACCTGGATGATCGGCGACTGTGTTTATGTTTTGTGAGAGTTGTTCATGAGTCCCTTGTTTGTCCTGAGCAGTTAAACTGCCCACTGTTCTTCACAAAAATCCTCCAGGTCCTGCACATTCTTTACTTTTCTAGCTTCTTCTGCATATTTGAGCCCTTTCCAACAGCAACTGTATGATGTTGAGATCCATCTTTTCACACTGAGGACAACTGAGGGACTATTACAAAAGGTGCAAACGTTCACTGATTCTCAAGAAGGTAACACGATACATTAAGAGCCAGGGGGTGTAAACTTTTGAACAGGATGATCAGTGTAAATTGTTATTTTATTTAAAGCTCTTTTTTTATTTAGTACTGCCTTTCAGAAGCTACAGAAGATATTTACATGTTTCCCAGAAGACAAAAAACCCAACAACTTACACCAATCATCTCTTTTGAAGTCTGTAGGCTTCAATGGGATGCTATGGCAGATTCTGTGTTTTAATGGAGCAAATAATAACACTCAGCGGACAACGGGCTTCTGATACATTATTTTGGGTCCCATGCAGACACATGGCTTCAGTGGGAGTCAGTGAGTGACTGGGTGGGAAGGTTTTGCATAGAAAAAATATCTTGGTGTTTATTGGACAGTGTACTCTTTGCCTGCCCTTCACTTGTGTGCCTACTATATGAAAACTGTAATATCTGTGATTTTAACCGTGGCATGGTTGTTGGTGCCAGATGAGCTGGTTTAAGTCTTTCAAAAACTGCTGATCTCCTGGGATTTTCACACAGAACAGTCTCACAGACTTGTAGACACACAACAGTTTACACAGAATGGTGCAAATAACAAAAAAAACATCCTGTGAGTGGAGGGTCTGCAGGCGGAAACACCTCGAGAGATCAGAGGAGAATGACCAGACTGGTCTGAGCTGACAGGAAGTAAACTACAATAATCATGCTTTACAATTGTAGTAAGCAGAAAAAGCATCTCACATCGAACCTTGAGGTGGATGGGCTACAATAGCAGAAGACCACATCAGGTTCCACTCCTCTCAAACAAGAACAAGAATCTGAGGCTATGTACTACATAGACTCAGTCTAACATCCATGCACAAAACAGAATCTGTTTTTCTCAATCAAGGGTGGTCTCTCTCCTAATTTGGAGTTCCTACAGAAAGCCTCAGATACTCAATCAGTCCCAGTCTGGGGGGGCTTCACAATTGGAGCTTTCCCCAGTGCACAAGAGGGTTGCTGTTTCACCAAACAGCAGTTCAGACTGGAATTTTTTTCAGAAAGCAGACGAGAGGAGGTATACCAATTATAGGGGAATTACACTCCTCTGCCTACCAGAAAGAGTCTTTTCTAGCATTTTGGAGAAGAGAGGTCATTCAATAAGTTCGGGAGGAGGAAATGGGCTTTCAGGTCAGGAAAAAATAATGGATCAGCTCTTTACTCCAGCATTATGAGGGGTCATGAGACCATGCTAATCTGGTGTATATGTTTTTGGTAGACCTATGATATTGTGCCTTTGTTGTAGGAAGTTCTACAGGACTATGGGGTATCTGGGTCATTACTTCAATCCATTCTCTATATGAGCATTCTTGGCAGAAACCATTTAAGCACTCACTTCATTAAGGGTGTATGTTATCTCCACTCCTGTTTGTGATAGCATCACAGATCATATATCAAGGCACGAACAAGGTTTGATAGGTATCCGTTATGGAAGGCTAGAAGTAAAATCCCTATTATTTGCAGACGATGTCCTCAGACACACTTTGAAAGTTTCACTGCCGCTGAGAGTGAAGTGACTGGGTTGAGAATCGTAAGTGAAGGGGGAGGACCCTTGCCACTAGTGGGGGAATTTAAGTACATTGGGATCTTACTCACAAGGGGTAGAAAAAGAGTGTGAGAGACTAACTGATCAGGTCAGTGGCAGCAGTGTTACAGTCGCTGTACTGCGCTATGGTGGTGAATCAGGAGCTCAGTATTTGAACAAAATCATCTGTTTACTGGACAATCTTATCCTTATAGTAGTGCCCAAAAGAATAAGATCACAAGTACAGGCAGCAAAAAAGGTGCTCCTCTGCAGGACAGCTACTCGCCACAACAGGGTGAGTATCTGTGCATCTGGGAAATTCTCAGAGTAGAACTGCACTGCCTCCAAATTGAGAGGACCTAGCTGAGGTGGGACAGGAGAAGCAGGAAGGAGAACAGGAGAAGTGGAAGAAAAAAAATAATTAATAAACTGAGTATGAATGAATTGGGGGAAAGATTTATATTTAATTCTAATAAATAGTATCATTTCCTGAGAAAAATATCCATTCAGGACATGGCACACCCATGATGCCACATAGAATAATACATGGTATTATTGATTATTGGCGAATGCATTCCTTCATTAATTCACTGGTCAGTTAACATGACATGCCGGTCTAGGGGATGAAGACTGTGAGCTAGGAGAATGTTTGATTTACTCTTTATACTCCACTCAGTAATTTCATATTATAGTATATTCAGTATCAATATACTGTAAATATTATTATACCAGCATATTGCAGGATAAAAAAAATATATATTAAAAAAAAAACAAGAAAAATCTAAGTTCCATATAAATGCGTAATAAGATCTGGAGAGACTGAAGATTAATAATAGGTTACAGAGGTACCTACAGAGGTAAGACAGAGCAGCAGCTCCTTGATAACTGAGCTTTCAGCCAAAAACTTATCGCAAATGCATACAAATAATTATAGCCAACCCACATTTTTGGCTTTCATGCGCTTTGGCTATTGTTACCAAAACACACACACACACACACACACACACACACACACACAAACACACACGCAAAAGCTCTATTTGGCTCACTACAGTAATTTTTCACGCTACTCACTCTACACAGCATTTCTGCTTGCTCCAATGTAATTTTATGGCACAAGATGGGATTTTAAGAATCATTTTTTCCACAGTAATCTTTTTCTTGTATTTGCAATACAACAAGTTTTTGACATTAACATCTGAAAGGGGCACTGACTGTGGGCGTCTGGTGAGTACATCTGCAAAAACATGGCCTCATAGACCAGCTGGTGGTAGTCTGACCTTGGGATGTCAAGTCTAACTGCGCTTTTAATTTGAAGGGGAAAATATATCACCTTTCTTTCACTTTATGTCGAAATTTGTTCTTATTTAAAGAGAGAAGTACCAGCAGCATAGAAACAAGCCCATGAGATATCAGCAAGATAGAGAAAACATTTTTAGGAGAAAAAGTGATGAACTACTTCTCTTGAACTGACTTGCATGTGTATTATTTAACTCAAAATAACAGTTAATGAAGTTGTTTTTTGTTTTTAAGTCACGTCCCTGGACTAACTTGAAAAAGACCGCCTCACTTGCAAGGGATCAAAAGTGTCTGCCAAATTAATAAATGTAAATGCCATGAAGTGTAGCTCTTGCGTGAACATCCCAAAGCTTTTTCACAGGCTTTATGGACTCTCACAGAGATCAAATGAAAAACTTGGGGATGAACAACAAACAGAAAGAAGGGAGAAAAAAGTGGAGAAAATCTTTTAGATATTGCTCCAGATTAATTCCTATGGCTGTGAAGGAGCACCCTACTGTCAGGCTTTAAGAAACCAGTGGCAATGTTTTCTGGGAATTCAAAGGGTGTGATTATAAGTAGGGTCATGCAGAGAAGCTGGGCAATACAGTATACATATACAAAGCTCTTTATTGGATATACATGATTTTGTTTTTATCCTGTAATATATGTACGCAGAACTATCATGAAAATAGCTATGCAGGAATGATCACGCAACACACCACTGGGTAGGAGTTTGGGGGTTGATATGACCGTACATCAAGATAAGAAAATCAAGGATTTATGTTAATAAAATTATGCTACAGTGCAGGGGTTCTCAAAGTTTTTGGAGTCAGGGAGGCCTTTAACTGTGATATACATTCCATGATAAGAGTCAGTACAGACTCTAAATCCTGAAATTTCCACTGACAGAAAACATCCATGTTGACAGTATTTATAGGCTACTTGTTGGAGAGTTATTGAGGTTGGGATTAAACCCATTCAATTCCAGTTCTCAGTCAAACAGGATAATAACTATTAATACATATAATAACTATAACATATAACACAATAACTATAATAACTTTGGGTTGTGAACATATAACTTGAGGGTTGTGATTTCCACCACTGTAACACCAAAAGAAAAAAAAAAAGAAAACATACAGACAGTCTGGCTATGCTTTACAGACCCAGGTACAGTGGCTTAATCTGGACTCTACAGGTGCATTTATGAAATTCATGTTTTGCATGCCGCAAAAATGATTCTGCTAGTGTGGATTCATGCATATGTGTGTGTGTGTGTGTGTGTGTGCGTGTGCGCACGTGTTTGTGTGTGTGCAGTGAAGGTCTTTGAGGTTTCCTCTTGTATCGTGCCCTCACCTGCAACAACCAACCGTAAGTCATATACCACAAATTTGATCTCACTCTCTGTCTCTCACACACACACACGCACACACACACACACACACACACACACACTTCTCGCACACGTATTTCCAGTAAAGCACAGCAGCTTGCCAATAACTCAACATATCCTTAGTTGCTATTCAGCAATTTTTTTCGTGGCTTTAAAACAGCATCTTCTGGACGGCTGTAACCTGAACTTTTTGCAATAACATTTTTGCAAGGGAGCAAAATTCTCGCACTAACTCTACTATTTTACCTCACAAAGCCTTCTGCCATAAATAACCCGGAGTGATCCTGTTTACTCAAACTGTTTCTGACTTTTCATTTGCATTTGCCCTAGGCACTATGGGGGCAGCGGTAGATGAGCGAGTAAGCACTCAGAAGGCCGTGAGTTCAAAGCCCAGGACTGGCAGGGAGCAAGTGTAGAGCCTGTGAGCACGTTCCTGAACAGTTCAGCTCTGTGCTTGGCTTCTGTCTCATTTCAATATACATCTCTATCAACTGAATATAAATGTATATTAACTAGTTAATGCTGCATTGTTATTAATACTTTTTATGATTTTTTTGGTTGGTGACACTAACAATAGATGTTTCATGAACCGAGAGAGAACAGTTTGAAAAATTTACGACTTAATCTTGCACATTAACCACTTAATCATTTCCGATTTCTACATCACAGTATTACATTATTACAGAGAAAGGATATAAAAAGTCTACACACCCCTGTTAAAATGGCAGGTTTTTTGTAATGTAAAAATAATGCAACTAAGATAAATCATGTCAGAACTCATGCCTGGGCTCTGGTTTGGCCATTCAAAAACATTGATGTTCTTTTGGTTATGCCATTCCTCTGCTGATTTGGACGTATGCTTTGGGTCAGTGTCGTGCTGAAAGGTGAAATTCCTTTTCATTTCTTTTCATCTTACTAGCAGACACCTGAAGGTTTTGCACTAAAAGTCAGCTGGTATTCATGATTCCCGCCACCTTAATAAAACCTGCAGCCCTAAAGTACAACCCCAATTCCAAAAAAAAGTTGGGATGCTGTGTAAAATGTAAATATAAACAGAATGCAACTGTTTGCAAATCTCATAGACCCATATGTTAATAGAACATAGAAAACATATCAAATGTTTAAACTGAGGAAATTTTAAGGGAAAAAATTAGGTCATTATGAATTTGATGGCAACACGTCTCAATAAAGTTGGGACGGGGTCAACAAAAGGCTGGAAAAGTAAGTGTTACTAAAAAGAAACAGCTGGAGGTTAATTGGCTGGAGAGTATCTTAGAGAGGGGGGCACACGGTGGCTCAGGGGCCTCACACCTCCAGGGTCGGGGGTTCGATTTCCACCGTGGCCCTGTGTGTGCGCGGAGTTTGCGTGTTTCCTCCTGGTACTCCGGTTTCCTCCCCCAGTCCAAAGACATGCATGGTAGGCTGATTAGCATGTCCAATGTGTCCGTAGTGTATGAAAGGGTGTGTGAGTGTGTATGTGATTGTGCCCTGCGAAGGATTGGCACCCTGTCCAGGGTGTACCCCGCCTTGTGCCCGATGCTTCCTGGGATAGGTTTCCAGGTTTCCCTGTGACCCTGAAAAGGATAAGCGGTATAGAAGATGGATGGATCTTAGAGAGGCAAAGTCTCTCAGAAGTAAAGATGGGATGGAATCTGGATGGAAGCATATGTTGCTCTAAAACCTGTATATACCTTTCAGCATTTATGCCTTTCCAGGCACTAATGCACCCCACATCAGAGATGCAGGCTTTGGAACTGAGCGCTGATAAAAAGCCGGATGGTCCCTCTCCTCTTTAGTCCTCTTTAGTTTAGAGGACGCGGCGTCTCTGATTTCCAAAAAGAATTTCAAATTTCGATTCGTCTGACCACAGAACAGTTTTACACTTTGCCTCAGTCCATTTTAAATGAGCTTTGGCCCATTTAAAGATGGCGGTGTTTCTGGATCATGTTCACATATGGCTTCTTCTTTGCATGATAGAGCTTAAACAGCATTTGGACTGTGTTCACAGACAGTGAGTTCTAGAGGTGTTTCTGAGCCCATGTAGTGATTTCCATTACAGAATCACGCCTGTTTTTAATGCAGTGCCGCCTGAGGGCCTTATCCCTTCAGCACAGAGATTTCTCCAGATTCTCTGAATCTTTTGATGATATTATGTACTGTAGATGATGAGAGATTCACAGTCTTGAGAATTTTCCGTTGAGGAACATTATTCAGAAATTGTTCCATGAATTATAGACAGTTTTTCACAGATTGGTGAACCTCTACCCATCTTTACTTCTGAAAGACTCTGCCTCTTTAAGATACTCTTTTTATACCCAATCATTTTACTGATCTGTTCCCAATTAAACTTCAGCTGTTTCTTTTTAGTAACACTTACTTTTCCAGCCTTTTGTTGCCCCGTCCCAACTTTATTGAGACGTGTTGCGGCCATCAAATAAAAAATTACCTTGTTTTTTTCTTAAAATGGTACATTTACTCAGTTTAAACATTTGATATGTTTTCTATGTTCTATTGTGAATAACATATGGGTTTATGAGATTTACAAATCATTGCATTCTGTTTTTATTTACATTTAACACCGCATCCCAACTTTTTTTTGGAATTAGGGTTGTATGACGGTGCCACCACCATGCTGCACTGTGGGTGTGGTGTTCTTTTGGTGATAATTTTTTTTTTGCGCCAACCAAACCTTTTGTAATTATTGAATTATTATACCTTTTGGAATTGGTCTCATCAGACCATAACACATTTTGCCCCATGGTCCAGACATGTGAAGAATACGAGGGATTGTTGTCAAATCCACCGAGTAATCAGTACTGGTCATATAATCCTGCAGCTCCTTAAATGTTGCTGTAGGTCTCTTGGCAGCCTCCCTAGTAAGTTTTTGTCTTGTCCTTTTGTAAATTTTGGAGTGATATACTGTTCTTGGTAATGTCATTGTGGTGCTCTAATTTCTCTATTTGTTGATTGTGGCCTTCACGGTGTTCCATGATACATCTAATGTTTTGGAAATTATTTTATACTCCTCTCCTGATCGATTCCTTTCAACACTGAGATACAGTAAAGATGCTTTTTTGAAGACCCTGGCTTCAGAAGTCAGATGAAACCAAGAAGATGTGAAGAAAATACTACAGAAACAGCTGGTCTTTATTTGGGGTTAATCAGAATAACTTAACTGATGACAGCTGGATGATAATTACTTTTGAACATGAGATCGAATGTGATTGGTTCATTGTGAACACATCCCCAACTAGAAAAGGATGTGCACACTTATGCAGCCAGGTTATTGTAACTTTTTTTATTTTTCCTATTTTTCCCTCAAATGTTTCTGATTATTTTTGACCTAATTTTTTTTTTTTATACATTTTAATTTCATATTGAGGGTCGAAAGGTTCTGAAATTATTCCTCTTGGTTTTAACAGGGGTGTGTAGACTTTTTATATACATTGTACATACATTCTGGTAAATCATCCCAACCCTAAATGGCATGTTTTATTTATTTAAAATATCTGTCAAGGATTTGCCTTGTTACTTGAATCAGATGCGTAAGCACAAAAAAGGCAATCAAAGTTATCAACTCACTCAATCAAAAGGGCAGACAACATGGCACACTGTGTTTCCTCATGATCTTCTGCATTCTGTAAGAAGAAATAAAATTCCATTTGTTCAGAATTATTAATCACAGCACACCGTGGAAAGGCAGGACAGCTTTTTCACTACGCTATAGCAGCAGTGAATTCCAACCCAGGTTGTGGAGCACCTTTGTCTAGAACACTTAAGAGTTTTTCATGTTCTAACACACTCGCTCCTATTCAGAAAGGCTATATATTATATTTATAAGGGGCATGTGACACTGCTCTGAATTAACCAATCACATTCAATCTCATGTTCAAAAGTAATTATCACACATCTGTCATCAGTGAAGCAATTGACCTTTGATCAAGATCAGCTGTTTCTGTAGGATTTTCTTGACATCATCTTAGCTTCATCCTGACTGAACTTCTCAAAGAGCCTGGTCCTCAAAGAGCTTACAAAGCACGTACAGGATCTCATTGTCAAAAGGTATCGATCAGAAGAGGGATACAAAAGAATTTCCAAAACAATCCATCCTATCCAAAGTCATAATCAACAAGTGGAGAAAATGGACGTCACATTACCAAGAACAGGACCTCTCTCAAAAATTGACAAAAGGACGAAATGAAAACTTATCAGGGAGACTTCTAAGAGACATACAGCAATATTAAAAGAGCTGCAGGAATATGTGGAAAGTACTGGTCACGCCCTGCATGTACGAATATCTCTCATATTCTTCACATGTCTGGGCTACGGGGTAGGATAAGCCCTTTCTCACAATTTTTTTTACAAATAAAAATAAACAAATTGTAAATCACACCCACTCTGCCTAAAACACCCCTAACCAAGACAACTTAATCACCCAATGTACACAATACCCATGGTGAAGCATGGTGGTGGCAGCACCATGCTATGGGCTGTTTCTCTTCAGCTAGGACTGGGGTTCTAGTCAAGATAAAGGAAATCATGGATGCAATGCACAAGCATCCCATCCAGGGTGCATTGCTGCTTCGCATGTAGTATTCCCGAATTCCCATGGCTCCACAACGACTCTGACCAGCATAAAGTTAGTGGTTATTGAAGATGACTGAATTATATGGTAATTAACATTAGAATGCATTTAAATACTAAATCTATAAGTAATCTTTATAAGGATGACTCTTCCTTATCCTGATACTGGCTAAATTTGATCAAGTAATATAGAATTAAATAGACCTTAAATTTGTGACTTGCACCATGTCTCAGTGTACCATACATTTCTTAACTATTAATTATGTAGTTTTTTTTAATTTAGTAATTTTTTTCAAAGTATAAACATCAAGTCACCCATTGCATATCATGTTTTTATACCCATTTCATACGCCATGTGATGTAAAAATGGGTTCTGACACAGCAGATTTTCCGTCTAGCTGAGTCTAATCTTTCACACCAACCTGAATCCTAATGATGCTCAAAAATAGAAAGAATAGAAAGAGGAAATTCTCGTTTATCCTTTGTTTCTTTTGTGCTTCTGGGATGGCAGAAGGATAAAGGACAGTTTCCTTTTTCGTCTGTCAACGATTCATTTACAGGAAAAGGGACAGATCCGTTATCTCTCTGCACTTCTTTACAAGCGCTCCAAAGTAAATATGGCTCTCACTCAGGTCACAGCTTTCTCTGGACTTCGACTTCCCCTCCATGCTGAACGCTGAACTGGTGTCACCTCCCTGTAAAATTTAACACTTCCCTTGTGTGCTCCTCAAAGTGACTTTTCCCCCTTAACTCATTCCTCCTAAAACCTCACAATCTGCCTGGAGTCAAGATGACATCAAATTATTTCTCCAAAATTAAACAATTTGTTTGGCTCAGTTTCCCCATTTCTCATATCAATGTAATTAGAGATGTTGTTCAGAGAGTATGAAGATAAAACAAGTGTCCAACATGATTAGAGCTTGTAAATCAAACACAAAAAAATGACTTTAGTCCCCTTCATATTCCCAATCTCACTATTTATTCTCCTGTCTGAGCACACACACCCGCCATCAAGGATGGAATTCTGGGTGTCCATTTCCCAAAATATCGTTTATATCGCTAACAATTGAGATATGTTCCTGGGAATGTACTTACAAGTGTGTGTAAAAAGTACCTATTGTACTGCTGTAAAACCAAACGAGATGGCTTAAATCATGTAGGGTATGTTTCAAACATTGTAAACTACAAGGGTTAATCAAAGCCAAATGCTACCTGGGAGAAATCGTCAATGCTGACACACAGGATTGAATTTGTCATCCCACTTTACCCCGCCTTGCAATCAAGGCCTTGCTGAGCAACTAATTGAATAATTTGCACTGGCTGCTCTCAATTTCCACTGATTCACCCAGAAGGCAGACACGTGAACCATTAGACCATTAACCCTCCAGCAATCAAAGAGAACACAGTGTTCAGCTTTTGGATTTGGACAACTACCAACACTAGCATCCAGCATCCTTCCCAGTGGTATCCAGTCTCAACAACTTAGCTGTATAGTACACAATGTATAATCATTTGTGATTCAGGTGGACACCATGACAGAGGGAAAGTGTCCCATTAGCATGTTATTACTGATCAAAGAACTGACAAAACTAAACAAAAAAGTCACAACAGATATCCTAATTCTTTAAATTTGGACTACAGCCGCATGCATCCCAAACGCTTAAGCTACCAACTCACTCAGTCATCTGCATATCACAAAAAGCAAAGCATTCATTAATGTCCATGAATCCTGACCCATCCAGAGAAAGGCGTGAGATGTTCCATTCCCCCATACCACCTACCCCTAACAACTGTTTATCAGAGTATTCACTCACCAGCACTGATTGAGCTCCATGGTTTGAATTAACAGACAGACAGAGGAGGTGCAAAGTCAAACAAGAACCATGTTTTCCTCAAATGCAAGTATCAACAGGGTCAGCGAGGTTCTCGGATACAGCAAGCTAGCTCTTTGACAATTTTAATCTCAAGAAAATATCTAGCATAGCCAAAGACAGAGGGAATTAATTGAGATGCAGAACTTCTTTTGGATTTATTGTGGCGCTCCAGGAGATTGAGGTTTGAGGGGTAACATGAGGAGAACTATGAGTGCATTAGTGTCTGCCATGGTGGGAGACTCAGGGGTAGAGGAAGGTCTAGCGCTACCGTCCCACTGTGGATCATTTCCTTTCCAGCAATTGATCCTGACTCCTAAACTCTTAGGACTTCAGGGACAAGCAGCAGGAAAAGAAGCTAGAGTAGACCTGGACGATATTCTGGCCAGCTTCAGTATTCATTACTGAGTCTTGGCTACACGAGAACAGAATTAGCCATAGCACTTCTGCACTGTTAAGTCCTACGTTCTGTATATCACTCCTCTTGTTTTGTTGTTACCTGCTCCTGTGATAACGCCATAGGTAATTACACATTACAAACTTCAGAGCGGAACTGACTCGTGCCAACTAAAACTAGCTGAAAATATCTCCTGTCCTGATATGACCTTCCATAACGTTCAGCGCGGTATGAATCGATGCACCCTGACGTGTCTGGCTCCAGCTGCTCCAACCCATAAACACTGCTACATTATTTCTGTCAGACTAACCTGAAACATAAACAGCAATTTATCTTCTCCACAAGTGGGCTGAGAATATTCTATTGTCCTGAAAAATCCCCCAGCACTTTCGCTTCTTTCTGATACACCGCCATTCAAGGTGTGATAAATAAACATCACATGGTGGACAAAAAGAACATGTTAGCATCGTACTGCTAGGTGTGGATCACAGTTCCTAACGATTGTCTTCTGTGCTTTCATCGCGCTACATGAATGAATGAATGAACTGATGAAGGCATGAATGCAACATTGGTTGTAGGTGTGTGTAGCACCTCGCTGCATCAGACACTCAGCGGAAATTATGTGCAATCATTTGAAGGGGAATTCCAGCTCTGGTGCGCACAGGTGTCTTAATACACACCTTTGTGCATTGTTCCTAAAGACAGAAAAACACAGCGAATCTTATACTATGTGATAAAGTGCAAAACTAAAACACACTAAATGGGTTATATGAAACAATTTTTCTTCCCAACTTGTATTACACTAGGAAAGATTTTTGGACTGTAAGAAGAGGCAAGCACCATGGGGTTCATGAGAAAAGTTCAAGAAAAACATTTGTTTATTTGTGTGCATGTGTGTGCATGTTCCATCCCACTGTGATGTAAAATATAACCTCATAGCAAAAAAAAAAAAAAAAAAAAAAAAAAAAGATAGAATGAAATTTGTCTGAGAAAAATGCAACCGATCTTGATATTTAAAACATTACAAATACAAACAACCCCAGAGTACAAGTGCACAAACACACACACACACGAAACACAACACAACATGGGGGGGGGGGGGGGGGGAGAAAGAG
>JANDJT010000032.1:21964289-21980514 GCA_024331685.1 Stegophilus panzeri | reverse complement strand
TATATATAATATTATTTTCCCCCACATTTCACACACACTTTTTTTTAACATATAAACCTGTGTGATAAAATGTGTGATATGAATGGGTGTGTTAAGTGAGGTTGTAAACTCCAGCAGCCAAGTTTTCCATTTCCTATTATATTAAAAGACGGATATTAGTTGAATAAACCAAAATGGTCATTCATTCATTCATGTTCAGTAACTTCTTTAGTTGGTCAGGGTGACACCCATTTGCACATAGGAGCAGTTTAGTGTAGCCAAGTCACCTACGAGCATGTTTTTGGGAGGTACGAAGAAGTCAAAAAGAAAGAAACCCTTCCAAGTATGACAAAAATTATGAAAGGGATGTTTTTCTAAAGGAATCCAGACACTCATTAAGTGTGAGAACACTTGCACTGAATAAAATGGACGTAGAAAAATGGATGTAGAAAAAACTATGTAGAAAAATGAAGCACATTTGTAACACCTATTTGCAATAAAACTATTTGCAATAAAACAATGCAAAATGACAATAAAACTTAAGGTTTTTATTTGACTGGCCCTCATAATATTCCCCCTGCCCTTACATACAGTAGATTATATGTTAGATATGCATCAAGAAACCATCAGGGTGCAAATTCGTGCACCTCCGCACTTGACTGTCAATCAAGCAGTTCTAGGTGCAAGTGGAATCGCTCATCAAGTCCACAGGAAATCACAGGAAATCCGTTTTTAATGCTCCTGATTGTGTGCAGTATTTCAAATCACAACATGACACTTCACAGTCACCAGTCACACAAATTGCACTGAAATGCTCTGATTGCAACTAACAGTGACAATCACAGACACGTTCTTTCTTTAGGATCAAAAGCAGCAGCAAACAACATCTGACCACCAGCTGGCACCAAAGAGCCAAAAACAGAAGTCCCTAAAGCCCGGTCTATGTACAGCTGCATCAACATCTGCTCAGCTTCACTAACAAGCCTTTAATGAACATGTTAGTAAGTAATTCCTTTTGTACATCTGATTAAATCTAATTCATAAATCACAGAAAAATATACAGGTTATGCCAAGGCACAACACCATATTGATGTAAACATGTTTACAGTAAACTTTACTTTAAAATGGTAATTTGTTTGTTAGAATATGAGATTGGTAGTGGTTTTAGGATGGTAATATTCTGCTATAGTATGGGATGGTTTACTGTTATTATCTATGTTGTTTTAACCCGTTATTTGTACTGGAAACATTAAATCCAATCCCATCAACCAAGAGCATTATATATCATATAGAATGTCAAGTTACTGAGTGTATTATGTGCATGTGTACAAATAAACTACTAGCATAATATAGTCTAGTCATAATCTAGGAATGAGTCTTTGTCTTATATTAATTCATTTATCTTCAGCAAGCGCTTTATCATGGTCAGGGTCACGATGGATTCACAGCCGATCGTAGAAACACTGGCCATGATGCAAGAATATACCCTGGTGGTGAATACACCACTCCATCACAGGGCACCATGAACACACTCATTCACACACATTCCATCCACACTTCAACCCAAGCTGCACCACTGTGCCACCCCCTCTGTCTTATAGCAATCCTGCCACAATCATAGAAAAACCATACATAGAAAAATATAAAAAGGACACAAAACAGACATTCTGGCCTTAAAGCCTCACTAGCACTGATGCTTCCTCTTTTACCAGTAAGATAACCAGTGGTGTCTCAGGAGGACACACTGATTAACACTGATATTTGCAAGTTACATCATCTACAGCAACAGCAGTTTGCATCTGTCCCAGACATGGTGATGTCTCTGATATCATGACAGATACTGTCTCAAGGTTTATCAGGAGTAAAATACATTATGTGCCGGAAATTGCTAAGGAATGTAGACTGACTCATGCAAACACCATCCAGAGATTCCCTAAGCTTACTGCTGACCTTCAACAAACTTTGAGGATTAAGATATTGTGCCTTAAAGTAAAAAAGCTTTGACCCATAGTTAAAATAAGGTGATGAAAGTAACTCCTATCTCAATATGATTCCTTTAGCAAACAAGAAACACAATATAACATACACCGTATTTCTACAGGATTTACCATATTGCTGACTTGTGTTGATTAATGAACGCTCAGCTAGACGTTCAGATAAAAGAATTACAAAAGAGATGGATTGGACAGAAAATAGCTGGTCTGAATCGGATGGTGCAGAAGATGATGTGTGTTCTGTACTGTCTTTATATGATATGACGTCTGCCCTTACTCACAGGCATTATCAGACAAAGTGATTTAGCCTGTGTTACAGATCAAAAAGTCTACAATAGCATAAGCAGGCTGTATGTGTTAGATACACATGAAAGGGCTCCTGGCAATGGGATGTGATGTATTGAAATCTTCTGGTGTTACATCTCAGACAGAATCTCAGAGGATTTGGCACAGAAACAAATTTAAACTCCAGTTTAGCTGCGAAGAATCAAAGCCAATTAACCCAAAGTATCTGGAAGACGTAGCTACTCTGAAGGAAATACAGCACAGTACAACTTAGAAGAGTAGCATTAGTCTTGAGCAGCCCTGCAGCGCCCTCTACTAGTAGCATTGAAATGGAGTGTATAGAGTCATTGAGGTGTGTGCCGAGTTGCATGTTATAGATCTCTTCTGTTCTACAGCCATCATTTACTAAATGAAATACAGTTGCTATCATTCACTAATCAAAAGGATGTAGAAACACACAAGGACAACATATTAAAAGTCCAAAATAAATCAAACCGGCACACACCATTACAACCAATTACTTGTCTATGAAGTTATCAGTTCAACTCTATACTTAGCTAACTTAATACTCAGAAATAGGAAGATGTTTCCAATTGCATCTGAAAATGCATTTAATGGTAAACATTGTTTTAAAAAGAAAGAAAAGAAAAAAAAAATTATTGTCAGGAAAATTTGGTCAGTTTGGATGTCTTTCAGATGACAGCTGTTTGGGGGCGTGGCCATGCCCAGTCAACTAAATGTCAAGGATGTTCTTGCATTGACTTTGAAGAAGAAGAAAAAAAAGAGCCTATACATACATGTATTTGTGTAGTTAAATGTATTTGCAGCTGCATATAAAATCACAGGTTCCCTAAAAGACACAATGCACTCTTAAAGAGAGGAATTGGTACAACACTTTGTGCATCTACTGTATGACGGGGAATAAAGCAACATGAAGGTTCCTAACTGTACCAGTACATTCTTTAAAAAAAAAAAAAAAGGTACAGAACTGTATCTGTGCTTTCACTGTGGTGTAACAGTCAGTGTTATGCCAATAACCTTGCACTCTTCTTCACTGCACACCTGATCCACCTCAGAAACAGGCCTGATAATGAGCTGAATGGATGGATCAAGTGTGGAGCCTTCTAGTTGGAGAAGTTCAACACAGTGACCCTGTCCTGTTAAGTGGGTTTAAGTCCTGCACAGGTTCTTTAAAGGGTCATTGAATAATGTTCTGATAATGTTCTGCTTGGAGCCCTTTCTGATATGAAAACACTTTGTTGCAAGGTTCTATGGGTTCTGCCATAGGGACAAACAAAGCACCTGTAAGGCACCTGTAAGGCACTGTCGAGAATGGTAAATGGCGCACTTATATAGCGCTTTTATCCAAAGCGCTTTACAATGGTAGCAGAGCTGCCAAGCAAGGCGCTAACTTGCCATCAGGAGCAACTTGGGGTTCAGTGGAGGGGTTCGGCATGTGGAGTCATGTGGGCCGGGAATCGAACCGCCAACCCTACGATTAGTGGACAACCCGCTCTACCACCTGAACCACAGCCACCCCAGAGAAACCCCTGTCCTGTATATTTTAGTGGTTCCTCTGCTTTAACACACCTGATTCAACTCAGCTCATTAACAACTCTTCCTTAGTTGTTAGAGCAAGGAATCAGTAAATGTGTTGGACAGGATGGGGAACCTGTGCCTTTAAGCCTTTTACAGAGTACCAGTGGGGGAAAAACGGCACACTTTAATAACTTGTTAAAGAATTCTCCTTTAGCCTCAGGCTTATGTTGTAAATGTTTACTGAAGGGGTATAATATAAAAAACAAACTCATACCTGGTAAGATCAGACTGCTCTCTCCCCCTTCATTGTGAAGCTGCTCACCTGTTTAATCTCCTCATAGACTTCGGTCAGTTGGTGTGAGTTTATCATCAGTACTCCTACACAATCTGGAAATAAACTCCACTCCAACTCCATGGAGTATGACAGTAGGGGGTGGGTTTTTCTCTCTCTTTTAAATGTCACACAAATTCAGTTACCATCCTGTCGAACAGTATATCCAAGGCTGAAGCACCGTGCAGTGGAGAAAGCGAAAAAAAAGTTTAAGAACTCCACACTGCAAAGGAAAAGTCAGCAATTAATCCATGATCTCGTTTATCTTCCAGCCTGCAATTCAGCCAACTGTGAGAGAACGCGCTCTCAGTGCGCTCCCAAACTCACTCAGAGCCCCGCCCATTGACCAGAGCACAGGAGAAACCAGAGCACGACGGGAAATGTAGGTCTTACTGCATTCACTGCTACTCTGAAATGTTTTAGCGTGCTAGTAACTATGTATGTATAATAAGTGTACTTATCTCTCTGTTTCCTGGTTCCTGTGTTGACACCTTTTCTCTTTGTTTCTCTGTTGACTGAGGTGTGGTTGGATAAAGCCCCTCACCATTTGTCCATTTACATACCTTCCTGCTTCATGCAAACCAATCAATAGTTAACCCATTATCTCTGTTGTGTGTCAAGCCTGATATATACTCTGCCTTTCTTTGAATAAATGAGAGATCTTGCCATTTGAACTTTGTGTCTGTGTGTCATTTGGCAAACTCTCCCAAGGCCTTAGTGTGGGAAGTGTGTAGAGAGGTGACGGCACCGTCTTCCTTGTGTATTTTCACTTTCCCTCTCCTTAAGAAAAGTAACTTCTTAAGAGATTCTCTAGTTTCAAATCCTAAGTTTTCTGGGGGCTTGTCCCGGGATATAGATTCACAAATCCTAACACAATGCAAAACGCTACAAGAAGAAAAGACTTTTTTTTTTTGTTACGTCAATCACTTTTCAGACTTTTGGATAAACTGTAGCAGTAAAAATATCTAAACTCAACAGAAGAAAAATGTTTGTCATTGTTTTTATTCACAATCATGTCATCCCACCAAGAAAAAGGTTTGTTTCGTGATATGTATGTCAATGGGTCATTATGATATACGTGTCTTTATAAAATAAAATGAAAATTTGCACCCTGTATTTTTAAAAACTTGTTTCTGAAAATTTGGTTCTATTTCACTGCTCTTTAACACCTGCATGTGCTCTTGTTACAGATTTTTATTTTGTCTTTCAAAGCTGTGCCTTTTCTTCCACCAGGGTGAGTGTATACATTCCTCTCTCTGTTTGAGCCTTGGTTGTGAATTGCTAGCTTACATTCTGCAGTTTCCAAAATAGCTAGGCTGTTGTTGCTATCTTACTAGCAGTAGGAGCGGCTCTAGGTCCCCCCCCTAAATTCGGAATCGTATTGCACCAACCAATTTTCTGAAACTTGATGCAATGATTGGTTTGTCCTGTGGTGGCAGTGATGGAAAAAAGTATGTTATTGTGTAATAACTTATTAAACCCCACATAGAAGAAATTACTCAAGGACCAATACATGAATGCGTGATAATACCACACATGTTTGGGAGAGTGTTTTACATCTTCAACATACCCATTGCTGGAAATGGCGGGACTGAGTCCGGGAGCTGAATTTCAAGAGAGGACACCGTTATAGTTCAAACTGTCTACATTTAGGGAAATGAAGAGGGTTTCTATCTTTTGTCCACTCAAAAGCAAGGTTCGTACATAAACATAGCAGGGACATCCTGTGTGTGGTTGTGCCATGTAGACGTCCGTCATTGGCCATAATAGCTTCAGGCTGCTGCCAATTGGAACGCTTCTCTATCAGCGCACGTCCTCACAGGACTGATCAGACCACCTCAGGTCAGTTAATGGAGTCTTAACGGAGCCGTAAATCTTAACAGTAAATATTGATGGAAAGTCTGATTCATTTCCACAAACCGGTTCATGCGGACAGTTTGTTTCAATGAACTGGTTCAAAAAAACTATTCATCTGTTCCTTTGCGTCATCAAGAAATGGCGTCACTAGGTATTTCTTTTCTAACAACTCAGTGTAATGTTATATCACTGAAACCTTCAAATAAAGTCATTTGTGTGAACGCATATTGCTGACTACTGCCTTTCATTCACTTAAGTTAATGGTGTTCATGGTGACAGATTCATTCGCTGATCCTTCATGTCGGATATGACTGACCAATATTGAGTAGCCTACATTAAATTTTGCACCTAGAGCACATATTACAGACAGTGATGCACAAATGCGGATATGTTTTACATGTCTAAAGTATATAGAAAGAACAAACTTATAAACTCCATGATTTAGCCTAAGAGCTTAAAATATAATCTGCATGCACAATCAACTATAGTTAAATTCATTTATATATCTCGATAGAAAGGTTTTTCCATGTTTTAATAAAAATGTATTTAAACTAGTCATAAGCATATTACCAGTACGTTTTGTTTGTTTTTAAAGAAACTTACATTTCTCATCAGGCTCATTCAAGTCCTCAGTGGTACACACACATGTGCATAGTGTCAGCAACTCACTCATCAGAATCCTCAGTAATCCTCTGCAAACTTCGACAGTTAGATGAACCGGCTCATAAGGTTCTGTTTGAATCGGATACGACCCAAAAGCTGACTTTCAACTCTGCCTGTAGGTTTGATTTGTTCATGTCATACGGGTTCTTTGCTTTAATAACCGGTCTCGTAAGATCCACCTAGTCTAGCCTCCAACTTGTTCATTTCGAACTGGGTCTCAGGATTGTGGCAGACACACTGGCTCGTCATTATAGTCTACTATGTTGTTGTTGTTGATACATAAATAGAATAAAATCAGAATTCTTTAAATGTCCATCACAACAACAGCATCCATTAAGCCTAATGAAAAATATAATCAAGGTCACAACTGGAAACTCTTGATACTCTTGTTCGGAGGAGACCTGAAATAAGTGAAATGTTATTATATATTATAGAGGTATTTATTTTGATATGTTTATATTTATATTATAGTTACATTCTGGCCTACTGAAAGGGTTATGGTTTTTTTTTCAGTTCATTGTTTTATTTTATTCTTTTTATTTATTTAATTATTTTATTAGCTTACTTGTAGAAATCACTTAGTGATACATGACAGTGAAAATCGACTTGCAATAATCGTGAAAATAGGTTAAGATCAATGTTAAAGTGTGCACCCTGCCACTTACTAGGCAAGAGTCCAGTGTGACTCAACTACTAAACTTGCATGGCTTACAAGGAGAGCACGTGGCTTTCATGACATTCTCAACAAGATGACTGAAAATATGGTTGAAATGGCTGACATTACAGGAGCAGGTGTCTGTGTGCTTCCGTTTTGTTTCTGAACATCTAGAGGCATTTGTAGGATTTTGTGAGACATCTAACACAACTCTGGATGCACTTTTTGAACTGTTTAAAGATGTTTTGTGAAGATTCTCTTCAACAGTGCTATGATAGCATGGCAAATGTTTCTGGGATTCCAAGAGGTCTACAAGCTTGTGTACAGGAATAGGAGCCCTGAGCCCTGTACATCATTGTACTTATTTGTGACCTGATTGCCTTCATCAGAAATTCCCCAAAGTGACTCGTTTGGTTTCAGGAATTTAAAGACAAAGAAGCACAGTCATTGAGACCTCTGTGCCGAACACGCTGGAGAGTCATGCTGCCTTAACTGGAAGAAGGGGGTGTGCCACCACACAACTTTCAGTTACAGAAGCAATGTACAGACAGCAATATTACAAGGTAATGGACAAGGCATCATTATCTGTAGGACTGACTGTAGGTTCAGTCCTTCTGAATTCAAAAACATATAAAATATTTAAGATTTTGTGAGAGGAAAGTGTGACTGTGAAAACATTGTGCAGTTCTATGGGGATGATTTGGATAAATGCATCATGACATGTGCATGGACATAGTAAAACACGGTGTTTTACCTACTACTTTTCATTGCATAGTGGGATTCTTGAAAGCAAAGTCTCATTGAGATCAATCATACCCAAACATACCAAACTATGGACACTCACACTGACTGCCCATGTGAAATCGTGCACTTCAGAAAGGTCATTTTCAGGTCTACAGCGTCTTCGATCCACAATGGGGCAAAAGAGACTGAACTGGAGATGTTACATTATTAAACTGTCATAAGAAGGCATTGTAATCCAGGTGTCATAGTGGATGAATCCATCAAACACACAGCCACAAGAAGAAACATTTTCATCCTAAAAAGTCAACACCTACCTTGACCTCAGTGACTGAGAATGCTGGGCCTACAGTAGTCCTATGTTTATAATATAAGAATAGTTCATAACTATTTGTGCATTTTCCTTAAGTGAATAATGTTGGACTTTAGCAAATCATTCTAGTTTTGAATGAGTTTTCAGAAGTTACATATTTCAGTGTTACACATCAAAATCACCAGTGTTGATTTAACACCCACAGTGTTGAATTCACACCCTACAGTGTTTATCTAAGTCCATTGGACTCAAATAAACACTCTGGGTGTTAATTCAACACTAGGGATTTTACTGTGTATGGCGCATGCACAATTTTAGCTCATGGTATTGTTAGGTTATGTTGTGTTGTGTCCTATTAAGTTTAAATTTTGCCAGCAGTTTTGCACAGGTACTTTTTTTTTTGTTTATGAGTTGGTTAGGTGTTCACGGAAGAGGTGAGTCTTTAGCTGTTTTTTGAAGATGGGGAGAGCTTCTGCAGTCCAGATTGAGGTTGGAAGTTCATTCCACCACTGAGGAACAGTTAGTTTGAAGGTTCTTGAAAGGGACCTTGAGCCACGATCGGTATTGTTTTTTTTTCATATCTTGTAGAACTGACGTGTGTGTTTGACCGAATTTGTAGCTTACGTTTGACCGAATTTGATCTACAATTCATGTAGGCTACAGATATTGCAGAATGTTGATTATTTAGGCCACCCACTGGCAGATAACTAAATCAGTGCGTCTGATCAGAGCCTTCCGTTGACCTACCCCCAACTGGACATCCACTGAGCTGCCCACTCTGCCTCACCAGAACACAGGAATGGAATGATGCTTCCCTCCCTTTTTTATCACACAAGCAGAGATAACCATGCTAATAGCCAAGAGGGTGGCCCTCTAACACCCAATGCAGAAGACTTCATTTTTGCAAAGTCAGAAACCACTTGTCGACAGCTCTTGGCCTGCAGAATTGCAAATTACAATTCCAGCGGTTCATCCTATGCTTAGCTACCATGGATCTATACCTACCATGGAACTATACTTATGCACCAGGTGCCTGAAACTCCCAGAACTAGAGGATGTCCATCAGCTGTGTACCCACTGTCTGTGTACTGGCCATCTGTGAGATGCCGTCCTCAGCTTGGGGGCTCCCTGCAACACATGTGAAGCTAATACAATGCTAACTTGTTGACCATGATCACACCCTGGTTCTGAGGACACCAGAGCCTCCTGAATTATGGTCCTGTCAGCACTCACAAAGTTGGAGCATGTGGTTCCCTCCAGGTCACAGACACAGCTAGCAGGCTCCAGATGACCCATAGCAGCAATCCTTAAACCTAATATACTGTTGTAGTGTTAATTAAGTAAATATAAGTTGTTTGAGTTACAGTTATTTTATATGTCTTAATAATGAGTTCTGTATTAGCCAATCAGATGTGGCTATGTCATTACACCGGAAGTAGTTCACTGTTTTGTTTATGTTTAGGTCAGTATGCTCGCAAGCTCCAGTGCGGATGGTTGTTGAGAAAATCCATCAGCACTGGGCAAGAACATAACCCCGTTGTTGTAAGTTTGTGCTTAATAAGTCAGTAAAGTTCCTGCAACAGATTCTTTTTGTTGTGTGCTTCCCTTCTCACCTTCACGGACACTTATATAAGCCAAGACAAGACCACAACAAGTGGTGTCAGAAGCTGAGCGAGATTCATCATCAGAGTGTGAGTGTTGTGAGCCGCTGGGATATCCTCCGTACAGTGACTGATTTGACGGCTGTTATAATCACTGCAAAATGCTGTTGTGAAGCAGTATTAAAGACTGATGGGCCAAATTTATTCGCTGCACTATCTGTAAGTCCACGGAATTAAGAGAAGCGCGGGCTCTCCCTTCTCCCAGCGGAGAGAGGTGCGGCACTCACAGTCTGCCAAATACAACTCTGCTGTTGGCTGTCTGCCACGTTTCACAGGCACTACTACACAGCCCTGCAAATCTACATTGAAATTCACAGGCCACAGAATATATTTCAGTATCTAAAGACTACTAGAATTAAAAAGAAAATTAAATATATAAAATAAAATAAAAAAGAAATTGAAGAGAAAGAGAAGTTTTCAAGCTCAATTCTATTACAACCTAGATATGAGTGAGCAAGAAATCGAACTTGGAGCATCAGCTGCTCCAGACCACCCCCCGCCCCCCCCCCCCCCCCCACACTGGCTACAGGCTGTGCTGTCACAACAAAATAAACAGCTCCAACATGCCATTTCACTGCTACTCCAAAGATTGGAAGCAACAGTGGCTAGTTTGCTTGCTCTCACTTGGCAGCCCCATGCCAGCAAGGTAACATCCACATGAACACACTACCACACTTTCAGCTGTCCCTGATAGAACCCACACAACAGATGGCGATGCCACAGGGCCTTTGGAAACACATACGGAGCCCTGCTAGACCAACTTCCTCCACACCTGGTCCTAATGTGAGACCCAGAAGCTGTGCGCAGGGACCCAGCTATTATAATGGCTCTTTCAACTTGGGCCCAAACACGCATGCACCTTCAGCTACTTCAGTACCCACCCATCACCTCCCAGCCCCTTGTGGTAGAGCTGCAGATGGACCTAAAGCTAAACTTAACATGTATGATGTTAAAGATGACTGGGACTCCTTCATCTTTCCTTTTGAGCACACCGCTGTCATTTAAAGATGGGGTACAGTGAAGAGAGTGGATAAACTCCATGAATGTCTACTGTCAGCTGTCAGATGTCTGTGTTCATTACCCAAACACATACGTGAAGATTACTTTCTGCTGAAAGAACAGCTGGCTTTTCAATATTGCCAAAAAGAGCCTCCCACCACAGCACAGTGGTCACTTGGAGTACTGCGCCAGTCTAAAGAAACTGTTTCAGAGTTTGCTGAGGAGGTTCACAGGCTGGTCATTTCAGCTTATCTTGGAGTTGACACTGAGCTGAGGGAACAAATTGCTGCTGATGCTTTTCTCAAAGGGCTGCGCAACAAGGAAGTGGCATATGAGGTTATGAACCATGAACCTGTATCACTGGATGAGGCACAAAGGTTACTTTCATCTTATGAACACAACTTCAAAGCTACACTCGGATGTGACTTTGATCAGAAGGGGAGGACATGTACAGTATCCTTGGCTGATCAAAACATGGACTCTGATGAGGAGCCACAGGCCTTGCAATCATAGAGTGCATTCACAGGGCTACATTACACAGGACCAGTTTCAAACACTCACTGATAAAGTTGATAAGCTCCAATAAGCAATGGACCGTCTACCTCCTCCCTCTCCTGTTGCTCTCCCTCCTACTGTAAGACCCACCCAGCAGGTAAATTCCAGTATGGCAGTCCAGTCAAAAAGGGGACACACAGCTCAGACCTCTTTCAAGTCAGACAGATACAGACAGCAAAATGCCAGTTGCATCAGAGTTTCTAGTGGGCCATGTTTCCAATTTGGAGAGGAGAGAAACACACTGGTGGAACAAACGAAGCTGCTCACTGTCCCCAAGTCCACACACGAGCCCCCCTGTAAATACTGCAGTCAAAATGGAGCCCCAAAGTCATAATCGTAACATGCAGAGCAGAGTCCATCTACTGTACATGTGAGCAGAGCTGAGAGTCGAGGTCCCAGTTTAATAATCTTGCTGACCGTTGATGGCATACCAGTTAATGCAGTTATAGACACTGGTGCTAAGGCTACAATCATGTCTGAAGAGATGTACAGCAAATTACCGGTTAAATCACCTTCAGAACTGAAAAAGTGTGTCTCTGCAATGCAGAAAATGGAAGGGAGATGTCAGTGGGGAATGAAAGTGGAATTCAGAATTGGCACAAAAGTGTTGGAATGGACAGTTTGCATTGCAGCAATTCGTGATGCCCTGCTCCTTGGCTCCAAACTCATCCCAGCATATATATCTGAAGGCAAGGGGGCAGACTATGCCATTTCAAGAGTGATGTTAGAGAGTGATTTCACTGTGCCGTCAGAGTGTGAATGTCTAGTTTTGGGTGTGGTAGACGACCCAAAACCAGAACTCCCTACTGTTCTAGAGCCTGTTAGCCTGGGTTATTGATTGTCATCAGGTAGCATCGTGATTATTATGGAACAGAGAATTCCAGTCAGGCTATGTAACACTGCAGCTTCCAGTAGACCCTTATCATGGGGACTCTGTTTGGGTGTGCTCATCGAAGCATATCCTGATATTAAAAAGGACTGAGAGAGAGTCTGTTCAGTTCCAGTCAACGCTCAGTTGTATGAAAAACCAGGGGACTCAATGTCAAAAGACCTTGACAGTGAGCCCCAAGATAAGCACAACACAAGAAGGGTGTCATCACAAAACTCTCTTGACCTTCCAGAGCATCTCAGGTAGATGTTCACCTCTGCAAGTGAAACGCTCACTGAAGAGCAACAAGAGATGTTAGTAGCCCTGCTGAGTAAACACATAAAGCAGTCTTCACAGCAACAGACGATGATCTTGGGACGTTCTCTGCTCTTGAGCACAGCATTGACACAGGAATGTCTAAGCCTGTTCGACAGCCAGTGCGATGCGAAGGTTTTGGAATGAGGAGGAAACACATCTCAAGAAAATGCTCGATTCAGGCATTGTTGTCCCCTCAAGCTCAGAATGGTCATCCCCTATTATACTCGTAAGGAAAAATGACAGGGGGGTGGGGTCCGCTGGTGCATAGACTATCGCCAGCTTAATGATCTTACCATTAAGGATGCATACCCCCAACCAAAAATAGAGGAATGCCTTGATGTGCTGGGTGGTGCAAAGATATTCTCAACACTTGACCTTCAGTCAGGTTACTGGCAAAGCCATGGAGTTGGTTCTATGAGGGTTGCAGTGGGACACTTTGCTGATATATCTGGACAACATAATAATCTTTGGGGAAGATGTGGAACAGTGTATTGAGCACCTTGCAGAGGTCTTTCAGAGGTTGCAGGAATATGGACTAAAACTAAAGCCCTCAAAATGCCAACTACTAAGGGACGAAATCCTGTTTCTTGGTCATGTTGTGAGTGGCGAAGGGACTAAGACCAATCCAGCCCTCATTAATGACATTAGGGACTGGAAGGCACTACCAGCATCCAGGAACTGTAGTCTTTCCTGGGTCTTTGCAATTATTACAGGAGGTTTGTTGCCAGGTTTGCTGAAATCACTGCACCCTTGACAATGCTGCTCAAGAAACGGACTCACTTCATCTGGAAAGAGGAGCAACAAAGGGCTTTCAAACATCTTATATGGAGTCTCACGACCACATCCATCTTGGTGTTCCCAGTTGCATCAGTACAGTTTGTCCTTGACACCAATGCATCCAACAAGAGCATTGGAGCGGTGCTCTCACAGTTACAGTGGGGAGAAGAGAAAATTATCTTGTTTGCCAGCTGTCTCCTAAAACCAGCTCACCAGAGATACTGTGTCACACATTAGGTACTTCTAACAGCTGTCAGATTCACAAGACAGTTTTGTCACTATTTACTGAGGTCTAACTTCTTACTGCAGACAGATCACAGCTGTTTAATGTAGCTATACAGGTTTAAGCGACCAGAAGGCCAACTTGCTCGGTGGCTTGAAGAACTCATCCAATACAACTTTGTCATCAAACATAGGCCGGGTGCACACCATGCCAATGCTGACGCACTATCCTGAAGGATGCTGGATGTGGAACTTTGTGAGGAAGCAGGAAAAGAGCTAGATAGCTTACCATGCAAGGGCTGTCCATTGTGCCAAAAGCTCCACCACCAATAGGCCAGATTTGAAGAAGATGTCGATGATGTTATCCCCCTGGCAATAAGACATACATGCTCTCTTAACTGTCAGAATGAGGGTAGTTGCACTAACACTCACAGTCATGTTAATGCAGTAGGTGATGACAATCCAGATCCTTCCACAAACTGACTGCAACTGCTGGGCCTCAATGGTCTCAGGGAAGAACAGTTGGCTGACCCAGATCTTTCAGTTCTCCATAAATGGATGTCTGATGATTCTTTGCCTGATAAGGAAGAGGTCATGATGCAGAGCCCAGCAGTTTGCAAAAACTGTCTGTGTTGGTCTCAAGTGGAGATGCGAGATGGGATCCTCTATTACCATTGGGACCATGTCATGACAGGCATGTCATCCCTGTGCTTACTTGTTCCTCTTTCCCTAAAGAATGAGGTTCTCTAAGCCTGTCACAATCCAGCACAAGCGGGTCATGCAGAAGAGGAAAAGACACTCATGCACCTTCACAGGCATTACCACTGGTACAAAATGGGAAACAATGTACGCCTTTTTGTCAAAAAGTCCCTACAGTGTAGTTCCTGTAAGAAAACCAGTCCAATGGGCAGTGCCAAGCTCCAGAACTACCAGGCTGGAGCACGTATGGATCCACTCCACCTTGATGTCCTAGGACCATTCCCAGAATCTAAGTTATGCAACAGGTATATCCTTGTCATAATCGACCAGTTTACCTGCTGGGTAGAGGCATTTCCTGTCCCTGAACAAGGAGCTGAGACAACAGCAAAGAGGATTGTGTTTGAATTCATCTTCCTTTTGGGGCTCCCCTCGAGAGTCACACTGACCAAAGACGGAGGGTTCACTGTTCATGGAAGTTTGTCACATGTTACAAGTCACCAAGACCCAGGTCATATACACAGGAGTAATTCATTGTGGTGAAGGGGTTGGGGTTGATTTTAAAGAAAAAGGATAAAACCCTGCCTAAGATGAGCACACTGTTCAAAATGGTATAAAAGGCCCATGTTATGTTGAATGAATTCAGACTGTCTGCAGAGGTCTTAGCTTTATTTGTCTTGAATAAATTTTTATTTCTTTTGACATCTATAACCCCTTGTCTCTGGAAGTTTTTTGACTTAGTTTAAAGAGATTATCCCTAACAACATGTATGGGTAATTCTGGGTGACTTGCCAAATACCACTGGAAGTCTGCTCTAATCAGTAGAGGCCGGTCCCTCTGCTACAGGATTGATTGAAGCTGTGTTTCTGACAGCAGGGCACATGGCCCCGATAGAAAGCTCCCCAACAATCTGGGTTAACAAGCATGGCTGGTGCAGCCCACACTGCCGGTAACATGCACACAAGCTTGCAAAGTCCACCCTGCTTACATTTTAATGACTGCAATGTAGCAGTCCAAGAAGTGATCCTGAATGCTTGAGCCCCTAGTACACATGCTTTGCATACAATCAGTTAGGAACCGTTTCAGAAATGGTGTGCACCCCATCAGTTGGATTGGGTATGCTACCCAATGCTTAATTGTTTATCTTTTTTTCCAGGGGGTGCTGGGTTTGCCAGTCTATACTGAAGTTGTATCTGGTGGCTATTTCAGCCCATCACAACACAATGCATGGCACTTCATTGGGGGCTCAAAAGTTCACCATTTCTGGAAGAATGTTTAGGTTGTTGATTTAAAATGGCTATCAGTGAAAACAGCCCTTCTGCTGGTGATTACCTCAGCAAGAAGGATGGAGAATTGTGTGGCTTGGCAATAGGTTTGCCCTGTGTGCAATAGTGGCTGGATGACTCCAGAGTGACCTAGTGGCCAAATCCTGGGTTTCTGCCTATAGTTATGTCTCCTGAGACCAGGCAATTCTCCTCATAGTATTTTTCAAAAGGTCAGTTTGCAGAATGTTCCTTTCTGTGTCCAGTACAATCCTAACTGGTTAATTTGAGCAGCACTGACGTTATTTGCACGTCAGGCCAGTTATTCATTTGTCATAGTGGTCATGCTGCATTAGATTAGTGGTCATAACTTATAATTCCTGACCTATGACCAGGAAAAACCATAGAACTTGATTTTCGCAACAATTGCGCACAGCATTAGTTATAAACAAAGTAGCACTTCTTACTTTTAAATTTAGCTCAATCAACATACAGATTAAAAAATAAAAA
>JANDJT010000032.1:21906824-21944860 GCA_024331685.1 Stegophilus panzeri | reverse complement strand
ATCAAATATTTACAAAAATGTGAGGGGTGTACTTACTTTTGTGAGATACTGTGTGTATATATATATATATATATATATATATATATATATATGGTACAGCAATACTTGAAGAAAAAGATATTCATTTTCATTTCAAGATATTCATTCAGCATTTACCATAAAATGCACTGTAAATTAATGTACAGTAATATCACATATTTAATGGTAATATATTAAAAGCAAACAGTGTTAATTTGTAAACGTTTGCCAGTTAATTTTACACCAAAAATCTGGCTATATATATCTATATATATCTATATTCGGTCCTATATATATATATATTTGCATTTGCCCACCCCTGGGCAAAATGTCCCCAGCTGTAGCATCCTCAGCGGAGCACGAAAGCAAAGCCATGTCCTTAGTGGAACATATATGGAAGACTCCACCATATATATATATATATATATATATATATATATGTATGTATATATGTATGTGTGTGTGTGTGATATATCACATATCAAAATGTGCAAAGATTTAGGTAAATTAGGAAGTGCTGTACAAAGGAAATGGAAACTGGTTATCCAGACCCTTCTGCATTAGTTTGTACGTTTCACCTGTAAATTAATAAAGTGACCAACTTGGAGAATTTCTACATTGTAAGTATATGTGAAACCCCTGAGAAATGCTTATAGTGTGTTGTAAGAAAAGACACTTAAGACATGAGTGTTGAACAAAACAAAGATACTTTATTGATTATTTAAAAGCAAAAAAAAATAAACATGCGATGCAGCTATTATAAACCTATATTAACCTATACATTAATATCTGTATTATTATTTACATTTCATAGTACATTTATTACATATTACATTTCATACTACACGACTCTGACTGAAGGAAGGTGTGTATTATTTTATTTAAGGTTAGATAAGTTAGTTCTGGCTGTATCCTGTACGATAGGTTAATATTAATGTGTTCCTTCTAATATGTTATTGTTTCTATAGTAACAGCTTATACACAGGGACTTAATCTGACACTAAATCTGAGACTAATAATAAATGGATTTAAAAATTAATTGTTTCACAAACTAAAGCTTATAATCATAAATATGATTTTTTTGTTGGTTAGTAGATATTTATTTAACATTTATGGAAGGAGTCTCGGTTACACTTTCAGAACTATAAACCATTATTAAATTGTGTGAGGGTTTGTTCATTGATAAATTAAACACTGTTCTGGTTAGCAAATTGCTGTTATATAAGCGGATTAATAGACTATAGACCAGTTTGGGGGGGGGGGGTGGCATGTATTACTTTTGTCTGTTGTGTGTTATTTCTTAATAGTAAACTACTTAATCTTAAAAACATATAAAAAATATACATATTTCCATGAATATACCATACTAATTTCATTAACCTTCATATTTTATCCATATAAATGTAATTAATATACATTATTAATTATATATTATTAAAAAAGACTAATGTTGGAGTCTAGGGGTTACATATAAATCACAAATAAAATAATAATTATGATGATGATAATAATACAAATAATAATAATAAAAGACGAATGCTGGAATCTAGATATTATATACTTACCACTCATACTTACTGCACATTTTATGACGAGGCGGTGACTACAAGGTGGTGAGTGTGAGGTGATTAGTACAAGGTGATGAATACGAGGTGGTGAATATGAGGTTTCGAAGATTATCGCTCTCTCATATATATTGGAATTAAACTAGAATGGATTCGGACGGGCCTCCTGATAAATTCCTCTTCCTCCTAAGCAGGATTTACATGCTACCTTCTACTAGGAATGGCTTCTTCGTAGTCCTCTTCATCCCTCCTCCTCCTCCGGCTTTGGATGGGAATCAAAACGTGACCTACAACACAAGGCGGACCAGCCAAAAAGTCCATTCTGTTGACACTGACATGAACAGGGGATGCAGGAGTAACAGAAGGGAGTGGGCCCAGCACAGTGGATGGTCTTCTTACAGGACATAGCCTCCTCACAGGGGTTGGTCTTCTTATAGTTGATGTTGTTCTTAAATGGGATGAGAATCTCACAGGGGCTGGTCTTCTAAAAGTGGGTGAGATTCTCAGTGCAGATGGGCCTGGTAAAGGGGATGGGCTTCTTACAGGAGACTGCCTGAGGAAAGGGGGTGTGATTCTCAGAGCAGATGGGCCTGGTACAGGAGATGGGCTTCTCGAAGGGCATGGGCTTCTAAAAGGCACCTCATGCTCATCACCATCTTGCTCCTCCTCATGCTGGTTGGACATCATCCTCGTAGTCACTGTCCACGGTGCTGTAGTGGAGCTTGTCAGCAGCAAACAGCAGCTCAAATGATGAATCCCTGTGTCTTCCTGTGTCGAAAGAGATGAACAGACAGTGAGACACATCTGCACGTCTCGTAAAAGGAACCAGAAAATCCTCACTCTAAACAGTCCTTTGTACAAAATGTATTTACACGAGTTAACTGTAAATTACTGTCATGTTCCTGTAATGGTGCATACATCCTCAGTATTTACGTTATAGCTGCATGTAGAGGTGTTAGATACGGGTGTTACGGTGTCACAACTTCACCGTTAGTCACGACGTATAATCAGACACTTACCTCACTGCTCACTTCCCCCCTCCCCCCAAAAAACAGAATAAAATACATTTCTGTCTATTACTATTTTTTTTGCTGATCTTTAATGGTTCTCATCCCTTTTGTGTCCAGCTGTGCCCCCCAAAAACTCTTCCCATCCTCTTTCTCCTAAATCACACAACTCCTAATTTTATTACACACGACGGCGATGAAGAACAAATCATCGCTGACCAGAATTAAAAGAAACAACTTTATATTTTTGCATAAGCAACACTACACAGATTTATTACTATTTATTTGTTTCTTTCTCAGTCAGCTGCATTTCCTCACAGCAGCTCTCCCACTCTTTCTCTCCCTTTTCCACCCCTCTCTCTTTCTCTCTCTCTCTCTCTCCCTCTCTCTTTCTCCCCCCCCTCCTCCCTCACTCTCTCTCTCTCTCCCTGCCTCTCTCTTTCTCTCTCTCTCTCCCTCTCTCTTTCTCTCCTCTCTCCCTCTCTCCCTCTCTCCCTCTCTCTCCTCCCTCATTCTCTCTCCCTCCCTGCCTCTCTCTTTCTCTCTCGATCCCTCTCCACCCTCTCTCTCCCTCCCCCTTTCGCTCTCTCCCTCCCTTTCTCTCTCTCTGTCTCCCAGCTTATAACAACTTGAACAATACCTTTTGTTATCAAAAATATCTTAGAAATAAAAACAATTAGGAAATTTCATCAGTTTGTTTGATTTTGTTAGATATACATAAAGATGTGCAAAGACAATTCTGTACAAAGGATAATTATTTCCTTCGGTTTTCACCACCGGCTTGTGTGGTTTTTAAAACCGATTAAATACCACAATCCCGACCATAAAACCAGTTTTAGACTTAGTTATTACATTTCTAGAAATATTTTTCTAAATGTTTTAACTCTTTCGCCTATTGTAACACTGTTAATAAATTAATTCCTGCCCACTTTAACACAGTTTTCTTTCCTATTAGTTGTACAGCAGTTTCTGAACCACACAGATGAACAACTAGATAATAAACTAGGGCACATTTCATGTTATTGTGAGTATTTACACCTGTTTTTACACGGTTATTACTTTCCCGAGTCTCTATTCACTGTAGTACACCTTACGTAAACATTTAGTAAACTTAAAAAAAATATCGGACTTTTCTAACAAGATAGCAAACACAAAACAAACGCTAACAAACCCCGCTAACATTAGGCTAATTATTATGTTTAACACAGTTTTCTCTTTCCTGTTTGTTTCCCTGTAGTTTGCTGCTTGTACTTTAACATATTTAATAACATTTTAAACATTTAACCTGTTTTTAACTCTCTTAAAACTGTCTGCATTGCACTCATTATAACTATAATACTCTACATCTATGTGCTAATGCTAACAGCTAGTTAGCTTAGCTACAGGTCCTCCTCTATTTACTATTATATACATTATTTCACTTTATCTAACTTTTCTGACAAACCCGCTAACATTAGGCTAATTATCATGGATTTAAAACGATTAGCCGAACAATAACGACACTTGGCTTTAACCAAACCCCTCTTAACGCTGTTAACAATATTCCTGATCGCATTTCCGCCTGTTTAGTGCGAATGTGACACTTTATTGTAATAACGCGGTGTTCAAACACTTGCTGCTTCACTGAAAACGAGAAAACTCGGAAACTCTCAGTTCCAGGGTTCGTACAGTCTGCTCCATCCCGGCTGAGGCCCTTTCTCCTGGAGCTCCAACTCTTCTCCCGCAAAATTCATCGTTCACGATGCAGAGGTGGTGCAAGAATAATCCAAGTGTTGGTGCATGAATAATCCAAATGTTGCAGGAAAAATCGCAGTGGAAAAGTCGCACGTCTGATCTCCAGCTTGCTTGAAAGTTTTTTTGAAAAGAAACATTCCAAATATTTGGAACTCCCTCCACACTTCAACTCCCTCCACTGGCTTCCTGTAGTCATCCCACATCAAATTCAAGGCCTTGATGCTCACCTACAGACCTTGTCTGGAACGGCACCCTCCTACCTCAACTCTCTCCTGAAGGTTTACGTTCCCTCATGCAATCTGCGATCAATCAACAACCGATGCTTAGTAGTACCTACTTGGCGTGGCTCAAGGTCCCTTTCAAGAACCTTCAAACTAACTGCTCCTCAGTGGTGGAATTAACTTCCAACCTCAATCCAGACCGCAGAATCTCTCACCATCTTCAAAAAACAGTTAAAGACTCTTCCGTGAACACCTAACCAACCCATAAATAAATAAATAAATTAATAAATAAATAATTACTCTGGCACTTACACCTCTACTCTGCGCACTTTGCTTCTCTAGAACTCAATTAATAGATCTTGTAGAGTAACACTACTTGTATTGTTCTCTGCTTGATATATCGCTTTGCTTGTATTTTCTCATTTGTAAGTCGCTTTGGATAAAAGCGTCTGCTAAATGAATAACTGTAATGTAATGTAAGGGCTAAAAGGGATTGTGGATCAACATCTGGACTCAGCCTGTGTGAAACCTTTTTTTTTTTAAAAAAAAGTAGAAACCATGTCCTCATAAAATCGTTTCAAGAAAGAAACAACTAACTGCGCGTGCTCCACAAATATAAGATAACATATAGACATGAATATTTAATTGTGGCAAAGAAGATTGGTCTGTTTTTAATGAGGAAAGGCAAAACCCCACCTAAGATGGATACGCTGTGGAGGAAGGTATATAAAGGGCTGTGTGTGTTTGCATAATTTGGACTTTCTGCAGACTGTCTCACTTTACTGTTTCAATAAAGTTTATTTACTTTTTGACATCTACTAACTCTCTGTCTTTGAAGTTTTTTGACTTAGGCTGAAAAGATTGTTTTCCATGACAGGGGCAGATGAGGCGAGCTCCAGGGCAATTACACCGAAGCATTTTACCCAGGATAGTGCAGTTTCTCATGCATGCTCTCCAGCTTTGCTAATGAGTAATGTCATTGTATATGCAGAGAAAATGCACAGTACGTTTTATCACTATGGACTGTAAATATATGTGCAATTTTGTTTTTATTTCTGAGTAACTTGTACATATTTTGTAGTAGATTTTGTTGTGAATGAATAGTTAACCTAAAAACTAAAGCAATACTACTGAGCAATAAAAAAATTGTTGGTTATAATATTGTTATACATTCACATCACTGAGTGCTGTTATATCTCGCTTTAAGTTTGTTTCCATCTTGGCACTGTTGAAATTTAAAATTAATATTTAATATTAGACAGTTATTATATAAACTTCAATCTTCAAATAGAATGGCATTGGACATGCATGCAATAACGATAAAGCTGTAAGAAAATAAATTAAATACAAGAAAAAGTGTAGATACCTTTGCACTCCATGCGATTGGGGATTTCCGCATACTTGCCATCTGTCACGTAAGGAAGTAGAGGACGGATGCAAATGCAGATAAGAGTTTTATTACAGGAGATATAGGCAGACAAATCCAAATCATGAAACAATAGCGTGGTCAAAACAGGCAAACAGTTAGGCGATCATCAAACAGGATAATAATGAGTCTTTATTGATCACATATACATTACAATACAGTGAAATTCTTTTCTTCACATACCCAAGCATGTTAGGAAGTTGGGGTCAGAACACAGGTTCAGCACCCCTGGAGCAAAGAAGGTTAAGGGCCTTGCTGAAGGGCACAACAGTGGCAGCTTGGCAGTGCTGGGGCTTGAACCCCCAACCTTCCGATTAATAACCCAGACCCTTAACCGCCAAGCCACCTCTGCCCCACTAAACAAAAATAGACAAAGACAAGACTTAATTAACAAGGACGAGAACCAGATCAAAACCATGAAACAGAAAGCTATGAATAAAGGCTTGGTACACGACAGAGACTATGGCAACTTAGTGTAATACTTCTCAAAGACATTGTTTGAAAACAAGTTTCTTTATACTGTGGAGTGAGTGTGTGAGATTGGCTGCAGGTGTGCCTGATTAGAATGAAGGTGAGTGTTCTGGGAATTGCAGTCCATGGCGGCCATGTTTGTAGGCTGCAGTGCAGGATGGGAAATGTAGGCACTGGTTTGCTGTGATATGACACCATCACATCTGGATTACCAAGCAAACAGTAGATTATATCAGTGCATCACACACACAATTTGCTGTAACAGTTTATTGTTCATTTGTCTGTATTCACTGGTTGCTTTTTTAACAGTTATATATATGTTTTGTTTTGTTTTTTTCATTCTCCATTACTGTGCTCCACCACTGACTAATTCCAGGTGACAGAAGATTATCTATCTACCTGCTTTGGGAGATGACCTTGTAAGCACTTGAAGCCAGCCATCCATCATATTCTATATATAGCTAGGTGTTCCTTTCTCTATAATTATGTGAGATTTATCTTGTCTCAGAAAAAAACATACATTTATGAACTACACCTTGGTTTCACCAGTCACGTCCATGTTTGTCTCATATGCTCCAGCCTTGTTGCAGGAGTTTGTACAACTCTTACTGTATGTACCTGTTGGTTACATGGCACTATGTGAAGTTGGATAGGTGGAGTGTGTGTGTGGGTGGGTGTCAGGCTCCACCAGCTATGCCATTCTCTCGTTACAGCAGGTTCTGAAAGCATAAAGAAACACAACACACAGTTAGAAACACAAACAACACACAGCAGGTAATGCAAACATCATGCATTACTTGCTGTTCTATCCGCCTCCTCTCTGTCCGCAGCTTATGCTTGAGCACAGCACCACTGCCACATGCCTCCACCTCCCGATTCAGGCAGGGCAGCCGTCCGGCATGCATCTGACTCCCCCTCCCAGGCTGGAGAGGTAATCTGCCACCACCTGTGCCCCAAGCCTGTGGACCACCTTGAATTTGAAGGGCTGAAGTGCCAGATACCAATGAGTGATGCGTCTGTTGGCATCCTTCATTTGGTGCAGCCACTGGGGACGTGATCAAAACAGAAGGAAAAGTGGCACCCCAGTATGTAGTACCGGAGAGTGAAGACTGCCCACATAAGGGCTAGACACTCCTTGTTTGTGCTGTACTTACCAAGAGTCTGTGGCTGTTGTACAGCACAGGGCGTTCCTCCCCCTTCACCACCTGGGACAAAATGGCCCCCAGCCCTCTGGCCAATGTGTCAGTCTTCAGAATAAAATTGAGAAAAATATCAAGAGAATGCAGCAGCGGGCTCACACATAAAACTGGTTTTATCTAGCGGTTATCTACTGCTTTTTATCTGTACAGTGGATCAGATCTGGTGCACCCTTTTAAGTGAGGTCGGTCAGTTGGCTGGTGATGTCCAAAAAATTAGGCACAAACCTGGGGCCAGCCAGCCCCAGGAACTCCATTTTTGATCTTTGATCTCGGGCGATTGCTGCTGTTAATTTGAGGATGCACCTGCCCATGGCCCATGTGGCTCCAAACAAGTGCCTCCTGACACAAAGCTGATGCTAATGGCCCCGGCACTGCCTCCCCAGCCAATGCTGCACACATTCCCATCCAGAAACATTTTCTTACTAATGCCTCAAACCCAGGCCAATTTGTCACAAGAATTAGTGGATGGCTGAGACGAGGGCTAACCACTGCCTTCACTTTATGCTTTTGCTTGCAGAATTTAATGATGACTGGCACCAGCAGATACTCATGAACATCCCCATGCGCACACCTCACCTTCACCAATTGTGCCCCAAATTTTCCCAATGCCCCTATGCCCTCGTCTCACCCATCCACTAAGGCTTCAGGCTTCAGGCTTCAATGGATGGTTGACTGGTTACACCCTGTGCCCACCAAGGCCTGCTCTGTTTTACTCTCACTGACATGGTATGTTCCTGCTCGATCAGGGGAGGCCTGTGGTATATCAGGGATCCGGATCAGTGTTCTCTCTTCCATAGGTAAATGCTGATCATGGAAATGCCTGGCTTTCCTGATGCACCTGCAAAATTGCCCAGGCTTTGCCCTGGTCCTGGTGGGCATGGAATGTTCTACCTCTGTAGAGAGAGAAGGAGTTGAGAGTTGACATCAGAGAGGTAGGATAAGTGGGGGAGGGAGGAAAAACAGGGAGAAAACTGGGTTTGAGTGGTGTCCCACTCTGTGTCCCACTCCTCCACCACCAAACCACTGGTGAAAGGAGTCCTTCACTGCTGCGGGTAGGCAAAGGGGTGGCCAACCTTGGTGTGCTGCAGCGTTTGGAAGCATTGGTAATGCGACTACAAGCGTTGGTTATGTGTCTGGCCAACATGCTGCATAAACGCTTCTTGATGGTTGAATACTCCAGCGTGGTGGCAGCTGCTTGGTGGCTCCCACCAATACAAATGGGAGGAGTCACACAGCCCTTGGTGTTGGGATTGGTGGAGGCTGGTGAGGGACTTTATGGTCTTGCTGAGAGGGGAGGCTTCTATGGCAGCGTGTGAGTCTTCCCAGAGCCCAGGCTTCAGCACCACTGTAGAACTCTGGTGTTTAAGGATGCGGAGGAAGACTCAGGAGACAGCCAGAATTTTAGCAGGCCTCTATGGATTGCAATTGTTTGTCCAGCACATCCCACAGATGCTCAATCAGATTGAGATCTGGGGAATTTCGAGGCCAAGTTAACACCTTGAGAACTTTGTCATGTTCCTGAAATCATTCCTGAACAAGATCCTGTTGAAAGAGGCCACTGCCATTAGGCAGTACCATTGCCATGAAGAGGTGTACTGTTAAGGGGTCTGCAACAATGTTTAGGTAGGTGGTATGTGTTATCCACATGAATGCCATGACCCAAGGTTTCCCAGCAGAACATTGCCCAGAGCATCACACTGCCTCCATCAGCTTGCCTTCTATCCATAGTGCAACACATCTCTTCCCCAAGTGATGCACCTGGCCATCCACATGATGTAAAAGAAAATGTGATTCATCAGATCAGGCCAACTTCTTCCATTGCTCCAAGATCCAGTTCTGATGCACACATGCCAAGTGAAGGTACTTTCTGTGGTGGACAGGGATCAGTATGGTCACTCTGATGTGTCTGCAGCTACAGAGCCCCATACACAGCAAGCTACAATGCACTTTGTGTTCTGACACCTTTCTGTCATAGTCAGCATTCACTTTTTCAGCTATTTGTACTACAGTATCTCTTCTGTGGGATGGGACCAGACTGGCTAGCTTTGCTCCCCAGGTGAGCTTAGGGCACCGATGACCCTGTTGCCGGTTCAGTGGTTGTCCTTCCTTGGACCACTTTTGGTAGGTACTAACCGCTGCATTCCAGGAACACCCACAATACTTGCCATTTCGTAAATGCTTTGACCCAGTTGTCTAGCCATTATAATTTGGCCCTTGTCAATATCGCTCAGATCCTTATGCTTGCCCATTGTCCTTGCATGTTCCACAAACCATTCCTGAATAAGATTCTGTTGAAAGAGGCCACTGCCATTAGGGAATACCATTGCCATGAAGGGGTGTACTGGTAAGGGGTCTGCAACAATGTTTAGGTAGGTGGCATATGTCAAAGTAACATTCACATGAATGCCATGACCCAATGTTTCCCAGCAGAACATTGCCCAGAGCATCACACTGCCTTGCTGTTTTGTAGATGCTCAACATCAACTTTGAGAAGTGACTGTTCACTTGCTGCCAAATATATCCCACCCCTTTACGGGCACCGTTGTAATGAGATAACCAATGTTATTCACTTTACCTCTCAATGGTTTTAATGTTATGGTTAATTCATGTATATCTCCACATAAAAGCACATTAGATGTTTGAACAAATCACAGATTTCCTTTTCCACATCAGATTGAAGTTTATACTGCCTGATGTAAGTGGGGCATCAATGATCCTCAGGATATGCACTAGAGGGACCCAACAGATATCCTCTCTATGGGGTCAACCGTAAGTCTTAGCTGGACCCTGAGGATGCACAAATATTATTTGGACAACTTGACCCTCCTTGTTCATACAAACATACATACATGGCAGCCCCATATCACCCTGCAGCTCTTGCCTGATTTCTCATGGCTGCTAAGCAGGGTTGAGCCTGTCCTGTATCTGGATGGGAGACCTCCTGGGGAAAACTAGGGTTGTTGCTGGAAGTGGTATTACTGAGGCCAGCAGGGAGTGCTCACTGTGTGGGTCCTAATCCCCTAGTATAGTGATGGGGACACTATACTGTAGATACAGCATAGTGTTGTTTGGATGAGACCTTAAAACAAGGTCCTGTCTCTTGTTATTAAAACTGGTATAACTAGTGTCCTGGCAAAATTCCTCCATTGGCCCTTATTTACTGTATCATGGCCCCCTAATAATCTCCATCCCCAAATTGGCTACATCACTCTCTACATCACTTGTACACTATGGCTGCTGTCACATCATCCAGGTGGATGCTACACACTGGTGGTGGTTGAGGAGATTTTACCCCCATACAATGTAAAGTGCTTTGAGTCCCTAGAAAGGCGCTATATAAATCTAAGGAATTATTATTATTATTATTATTATTATTATTATTATTATTATTGTTATACAATATATTTGCCAGGAATTATATCTGCAAGAGAAGTCTAAGAAAACCTTCTTGTAGTGTAAACATATGTCTCCTCTGGGAGAGACTCCACATCACATTTGGAGCAGCAATTCCTGATCTCCATCTGACAATTTTTGAGGCCTAATCAGATTCTTTGGTCTGTAAAAATAAAGAATGTATATGTTGAGCTGTTGAAGCAGACTGTGCTTATGCAGATGTTTTCGCAACATAGGTTTCCCACACCAGGAGCTTTCACACAAGCTAGGTGGTCTATGGTTATGCTGAACCTTTTCAGTGTTGGCCACGAGTCTAGTTTCCTCCATGATGGAAGATCTCGTATGGCATCTAGGGCCGCACCTTTGACTTCATTCTGAGTTGCATACAACTCAAGGTAGTGTTTTTAAATTTCAGTGGGCCTGTTTTGGCTACTGTGAAGCCAGTGGTCTTTATGCCCTCCTACATTCTTCTAGCATCCCTTATGTCTGCAGCTGACTGCTAGGCTTTTTCTTCTCGCTGACCTGAGAACATTGCATGTGCTTGGTTTGGGGTTTACTTCACTTCCTGTAAATTATCAGAAGCTAGTAGTTTGAGAGACCTAGAAAGACCCACACACACACACACACACACACAGAGAGACAAGTATTACTATCCTTGTTTTAATGCAGATAATTACTACGCTATACACTTAAATCTAACCCTACAGAGCCAAATGTCCCCAAAAGTATGCTTGCTGTTATATAGGTTGTATATTGTTTATTATAGTTTTTTGTGTATTTATTTATTTATTTATTGCATAAGTTATATAATGTTTTGAAGCTTGCAAAAAAATCAGTTAAACTATGCAATTCTGACTCTGATCAATGATTTCTTCCATGTGCAGATGTGTCCATACTGTGAGCCTTTTGTCTCTTTTGTGTTGGAATCTCATTGGATTTCCTAATGTTAGTGGATGACAGAAACATGTGTGCAAACTTATATTTATTTACCAGAGAAGTCAAAGAAGATGGTCAAAGGCAAAGTTCTCAGTTCTGAAGAAACAAAGAGCAAGTAAACCATTTTTTTCATGGATAATTTGTTTTAATTTTGAGCATTCTTAATAGGTGCTAATAATTTCTGTATACATTTTTATGAGAAATTTTTTAAGAGTCTTTTGTGAGAGTTATTTCTATTGTAAATATTTTGATTGGTAATGTGTTAAATTTCTAGTTTTCTAGTAAATTTTGGGTCATTCTCTTCAATGGTACCAGTAATTTTGGAAATTACATTATATATTATGTGTAAAGGTCTGTGTACAGGTGAGGACAGGTTAGAGATCACAGTTATCCATTAGACAAGCACAGCTCTGATAAACACCCACACACATTTCCTTGGGAAAGTGATATTTAAATATTGTGTGAATGCTTTTTTTTTTTAGTGTGTGTGTGCTGCACATTCACAATGGTGCCATTGTTAAGATCAAGTCTCATGTTCTCCACTTGCTTTTGCTAACACTGGGCTTGATTTTTGATTTAAAAAAAACAAAAAACATTATCAAGTCCCTGTCTCCTATTAGCACAATTTTTTTTTAAGCATTTATATACACTCACTGGTCACTTTAACAGAAACACCTGTAGACCTGCACATTTATGCAGTTATCCAATCAGCCAATCATGTGGCAGCAGCACATTGTATACTGAGTTGCCTCCGATCAAAGGGTTTTTGTTGGTGAGCTCAGCAACCTGCAAAACGGGCTTAAAATCATGTAGTGTGAACTAGGCTTTTGTGGTGGATTGTTTAGAGGTCAGGGCATCTGTTCTCTCAATAGTGGGTCATGGCATCATCTATGACTTTCTTAAGAAATACCTAGTTAGAAAAATAATTACTCATTCTTTTGTTCTTAATTTTCACTGCACATTCAGTCTCAGTAGCTATGGATAAGGAAGAGAATTTCAGTATTGTGTGAAGAGTTGTGCTGTAAGAAAGAGAGCCTGTAGGTTTATAAGTAGTGGTGGTTTCTGAATCCGTTGATGTCTTTGACATAGAAGTTGTGCCAGTGCCAGTGTGTGCGATATTCTATGTGAAATGGAAGAAATGAACAGCTGAAGCTCTTCAAGTGAGCAGGGACCAATGTTAAATATGTAAATTTAAAATTAAACCTAGAACAGTTTAGTGTTAAGTGGAGTTAAGAACAAGCAGATAGAATGGATTGTTTTATTTATGTGTTTTGGGGAGACGATAATCATTTCCCATGATATATTTTCTCAATGAAATAAAAAAAAACAACAAAAAAAAACAGTGTGTTTGTCTTATGATCATCAACTGGGTTAACCTCTTACAACCCTCAGCAGCACTTTGCTTCCACAGCTTTTGTCCCAGTTTTAGTAATTTTTACTATCTGCCTTTTTATTTACTGAAGTTAGTTCCTGAACAACAACAACAACAACAACAACAACAATAATAATAATAATAATAATAATAATAATAATAATACTCCAGGCAAAAGCTCAGAGATTGAGAAGGTACACAAAAATGAGTAATCATTACCATCAGAACAAAGTCTTCAACGAAGATACTAAAAAGTTCTATTGACAGATGAACAACCAGAAAACTAATGTCACGAGTCTTGAGTGTCATCTTCAATGATAAAGCGACTGGGATCGAACAGGAGAGGAAAAACCATGAACAAATAAGATCAGATTCATGGCAGAACTTCACAGTTGATGAGATAATTAAAGTCATCAAACAAACTCACACCTGGAAATCTCCTGAACCAGACAAAATTCAAAACTTCTGGTTTAAACAACTAACAGCTCTTCATGAAGATCTAACAAGAGCTCTGAATGACATAGTGAATGATTCAAGGGGCACTCCTGGGTGGTTAACATCTGGAACCACCTTTATACTCTCAAAAGACAAGGACACAAAGGACCCGTCCTATCACTTGTCTCCAAACAACATACAGGTATACCGTTGCAATCAAAATTATTTAAACCCCATTGCACATCAGGTTTATTGTCAAAATGTACAGACTTTCAGCTGTTTGCGATGAACAAATCATACAAAAGCAATTGAAAAAGTTAAACACATTGAATGCTTCAAGTGGTTTCAGCACGCAAAACCAAGAATATTACTGAACTGGAGCCATTGCTCATGAGGAATGGGCTAAGATTCCTCAGGAACGCTGCCAGAAGCTCTGCATCATGTTTGCAGCAGGTCATAACAGCAAAAGGGTGCTCTACTAAGTATTAAAGATGCTTGCCATGAAGGAGTTGAATAATTTTGAAACTGGAGAAGTTGCAAGTTGCAACATATAAGTTGCATTTTCAGTTGAATTTGGGGAAACCATATGAAGCAACTGTCGTATTGAACTATTTCAATTGCTTTTGTTTGATTTGTTCATTGCAAACAACTGAAAGTCTGTACATTTTGACAATAAACCTGATCTGCAATGGGGGTTGAATAATTTTGATTGTAACTGTAAGATACTAACAGCTGCCTTAACAAACAGGATCTACAGCCATTTACTTGAAAATAGGATCCTCATAGATGAGCTAAAAGGGTGCAGAAGAGCGTCTTGAGGATGTAAAGATCAGCTGCTAGTGAGTAAAATGGTTGTTGCAATGGCCAAGAAACACCTAAGAAATCTAGGTACGGCGTGGATAGACTACAAAAAACAAAATCGATTTGTTGAGGCATCTATGAAAGAGTGGAAGACTGAAATGTGGCTGTACTACTTTGGAGGCCACATTAAGATAGGAAACATCGCTATTAAAGGAGGAATTTTCGAAGGTGACTCCCTGTCTCCATTGTTATTTTGCTTAACGTTGATACCTTTAACAAACATGCTAAACAGACAAGGTACTGGATTTGAAGTCAATGATAACAATAACGTCAGCCACTTGTTTTACATGGACGATCTCAAACTGTCCACCAAGGAAGAGGCCCAACTAAAACAAGGTCTTACTGTTGTCAAGGCATTCAGTGACGACATCAGAATGGAGTTTGGCCTAGACAAATGTGCCACTTGTATCTTTAAGCGTGGTAAGCTAGTCAAAATATCCTACTGAATGACCAGACAGTTATAAGACATATGGAAATGAATGAGACATAAGTACTTGTGTGTAGAGGAAAGTGATGGCAGTGACAACACCCTTATTAAAGATAAGATCGTAAAAGAGTACTATTGTCGAATACGTAAGACCCTCAAGACTCAATTGCGTGCTACAAACAAAGGCACAGCTATCAACACTCTAGCTTCAAGACTTGGAAAATCCATTTGTCGACAAGAATGCATCAATTCAGTGTTTATGAAGTTCTGGTCTTAAAGGAGAGACAGTAATCTTAATCATGGCAGCACAGCACTCAACACCAGATACCACCAAATGAACATCTTAAAACAGCCAGTAGATCGTAAATGTAGACTATGCAACAAGGCAGAACAACACAAGCCATATTGTTGCAGGATGTACAATACTTGTACTGCCTGAATACACCCACAGACACAATAAGGTAGCCAGGTAGCCATGTTCACTGGACCATGTGCAAGCATGTAGGTGTACAAGTGCCAGATAAGTATTATGAACATCAAATAGAAAAGGTCATAAACATCAAAGACATAACCATCATGTGGGATGTTCCAGTAGTTACGGATAGGACCATCTTAGCTAACCGACCAGACACAGTGCTGCATGAAAAGAAAGAGAAAACCTGCCTACTGATCTAGCTATCCCAGATGATTTGAACATCATGCTTAAAGATACTGAAAAGATCAGTAAATACAAGGACCTGGAAATCAAGGTCAGTAGGATGTAGAATTGTAAAACTAGAACAGTTTTCTGTAAAACTAGAACAGTATGAGCATTAGGTACAATAAAGAAAGGACTTAAGCAAAACCTCAAGATGCTCCCAGGTCACCCATCAGCTAATGAAGTGCAGAAGGCCCATGAACAGTGTATGAGGAGTTAGAAAAAGTCATCTTTCCATCATAAAAACCATTTATTTTAAAAGTAACTAAAAATAGCTACTAATAGCTAGAATTTTTGTCCAGTAGGTGGTGCTGTTCTGACACTGCTCAAGTAGCATCTGGGCATGATGGATATCATGCAGGACAGTGTTCAAGAGTTATAAGCCAAAAAGGCCATTTTTGCTATCTCCTAACCAGTAGAGGGCAGTGTGCCAAAACTCTGCAGGTAACCTCGAGGCCTAATGCTGATGATGCGTACCAAATTTCATCACAATCCCTCAAAGCATTGCAGAGATACAGCTTCAAATTCAATTTTGCGCGTTCTTCAAATTCATTGAAGCACCATTAGAAAACAATATGGTTTATCAAAATTCCATGAATCGGTTTTTTATTATGAGTGCATCTAGATGATGCAGGCCAATTATCATGCAAATCAGATAAATGGTCTAGGAGGAGTTTGAAAAAGTAGGTTTAATCCTTAAGCATAGTTCTTCCTTAAATTTTACTACTTATTTTTGCTTGTATTTCCTCATTTGTAAGTCGCTTTGGATAAAAGCGTCTGCTAAATGAATAAATGTAAAACTAGCCTAAGTGGACTCACAAATAAATATCTTTTATTTTGAATTAACAATATTACAACTAGACATGTACATTTCCTGCAGGAAATGTGTGGTGGTTGCCTTGGTAAAACTCAGCACTGGGAGGTTGCTACCATGATACCAGAGCTAGACTGTGTCCCAATGCTTTTGAAGCTAGAGAGCGTAATATGATAACATGAATTATCATGTTCATAGCATGTTTTAACACATTGCCAGCATTAATTAGCATACTGCTAGCACGTTGCTGACATGAATTGGCATCTTGTAACATACTGCTAGCATGATTTAGCATGTTGCTAGCATGAATTTATATTATTGGAGCCAGGCAGCATTCCAACACGTTTGGAGTCGGATGGTGTCCAAATACTTTTAGGCTTCAGGCCGTGTGCACTCAGGTGTGTGTGAGTTCTGACATTTGGAGCCAGGCTCTGAGCATTCTCTCAATGTAAGTGAATGGGAGTTTTTGGGAATTTTCAACGTTCGCAACGGGAATACCGGGAGTCCGATCAGTTTGGAAAAATGACCAGTGTGATAAGACTGTGCTGAGTTTAGTGGAAGTAGCTTGAAAGCTTAAGGAGTTATAACAGTTGGAAATTTTTTATGCAAGTCAATGGGAATTTTGGCCACTTTGAGCTTCCGTACCGGGAATTCCGATCACTTGGCACGCATGTAGCTTGAAAGCTCTGAAAGGAGAAACAATTAATTTGTTTGGAGCTCAGAGGAGGAGAACGAAGAAGAAGAAGCTCGCAAAAGAGTATGTTGGCTTTCTCAAGCCAACATAATAAGTATGCAAGAGAATAATAATGATGCTTTGCTTCACAATCATCACTAATAATAATTCCCATATAATAATGGGCCTATGTAACTTTAACTAGGCAATATGGTAGGCACTGTTCACAAAAAAGTCATACTGAATATCATTTTGGAGAACACAATTAACAACAGATGCATGATTAATATGAATAGCTGCTCTAACATTGTTATTAAAGTTAGAGCTGGAACAGAATGACACATTAACATAAAAACAGCACAAACCAAAATCACAGGGTTCTCAGCAGATTGCTCTCTCAAACGAAACAATATTAAATATTCATTAAATACCACTGCAGTGACAGAACAAGAGTTAAATGACTGGATTATGAAAACTGCTGGCCATTTTTCTTGTAAGCATCACATTTAGCCTTCAGTAGTAATGTAGACATATCATTTCCCCATTAAAATTTAAAAAGTCTTGTAGCAATTGTTTTCAACATTTTGTAAGTGCACCTTCATTTTGAACAGATTAGGATAACGTTAACGGTAAACCTATTTCAGATTTGCTTATTATGGTGTTCCACATGGTCATACCCATATACTGTCACACTACTAGCTGAAAATATTACTTCATTAAACGATACACAGTCTACTGAAGATAGCAGTTTGTCACTCAAAGCTACAGAGGTTGTGCAAATCATGCTGTTAGAAGTATTAATATTTACAATGGTTTCTTTAAAATATAATAATAATAATAATAATAATAATAATAATAACAACAACAACAATAATAATAATAGCAACAATAATAACAATAACAAAAACAACAATAATAATAATAATAATATGAGGAAGAAGCAGTTCAAGGGTTACACAAAAAAGAACAATATATACTTCATGGACACCTCCATGTTTGTCTTTTGTTAACAACAAGCTAGCCAGCTATCTGTGATGAGTGATGTATCAGTGATGTATCTTCCAAAGCAAACTGTGCGCAGTCATGCAAAAAACATAAGTATTATGTTATTATTTATGAGGGCCAAAATAACAATTGTGTGGTCCTCACCAACTTCTATAAACAAACAAATAACTGCAGGTGACTAAAAAAAACCCACAAAAAGTAAATATTTGTGCACTACCGTTGATTTGACATCACCCCATAAACGGGCACGAAACTCATAGCTGAGACGACTACTCCAAGTTGATGAGCAGGAACTTTCAAGCTGAGGTGGTGGTAGGTTGGGAATCACACGTTGCAAGTGCGAGTCAAAGGCATCATTACGTTCTTACTTAACATACATACAGATTTCTGGGTGTTCACCTCAACATTAAACTGGACTGGTCCATAAACGTAGATGTCCTGTATAAAAAGGGGCAAAGTCGTCTCCACCTACTGAGGAGACTGAGGTCTTTTGCTGTGTGCAGGACTCTGCTAGAATCGTTTGATGACACTGTCAGTAGTTTCCTGGTGAGTTGGGAGCACAGAGAGGGACAGGAAATGTCTTAACAAACTGGTTAAGAGGGCTAGCTCTGTCCTGGTCTGCCCTCTGGACAGCATAGAGGTGATGGGGGAGAGGAAGATGTTAGCAAAGCTGGCGTCAACCATGGACAATTCCTCTCACCCCCTGTATGAGACACTGGGGTCCCTGAGCAGCTCCTTCAGCAGCAGACTGCTGCACCCTCAGTGTTCAAAGGAGCGTTACCGCAGGTCCTTCAGTCCAAAAGCAGTCAGACTCTTTAATGCAAAAACAACATAATGTGGCACTGCTGGCTGTTTTTGCATCATCAGCCAAGACATACATAAAATTCTGCACTATGTATATTTATTACTTTATTACTATTTGTTGTTCACCCTCTACTGTGAACTGTGCAATATTCCATGTCACTTATCTGTATATAAACGATGTGTTACTCATCTGTATATATTAATATTCTTATTCATCTGTACATACATTGAGGTTTTCATAGTGTACACATGACTATTATTATATATATTTTTTATTACTATTATTCTTATTTTTCTATTCTTATGTTATATTTTTTTTTACATTTTTGTTATTCTTTTCCTATTTAATGTGTATTCTTTCTGTCTCTCTGTTTTGTGTAATTGAGCTGCTGTAATGAGGGAATTTCCCCAGTGTGGGATCAATTAAGTTTATCTTATCTTATCTTAAAACTTACTCCACATCTGAAAACACACAATCCACTATTTTGGAATAGACATTTGTATAGTAATGTTTGGAAGCATATTTGATAAAATCACTCAGGAGTGCACTTCTGAAATCTCACAAAACGCTACAGCACCCTGAACATGGTACAATAGTGTGTGCAGAACCCCATAACCAAAAGTGCTGAAGACAAGGCATGACAGAGCGTACACAGTAAAAAGTGTGTGTAGTTTGAGACACAGCCCAATGGTCTGAAGAAGGCAAGTTGGAATGTAACTGCAGCAGTGCAGAATGATTAACAAAATCCTGGAAGTGTATGAAATATTTTATCACACATTAAATGATACATTTTAATGGGATGCCTATTCAGAAGAGTCTCTGATGATGAAGTAGTTTTAAAGAAATATAAAATAAAATAAAAAAGTCCAAATCAAAGGAGTCATTACTCGCCATGAAGGAAGACATTTTAGAGTTTTAATGAACAAACCATCTTCATACTGCGGCTGTGATACATTGGATAAACTGCAGTAAGCAAACCACAACCTCTTATTCAAGTGACATTCAAGTATTTAGTTATTCATTTTCAAGTTTCCTATGAATTAAAAAAAAAACCAAAAAAAAAAACCAATAATAAAACGAGGAGTAAAGAAACTCCAAGGCAATTTCCAATTAATTAACCCTGATTTTGATACGACGGTTCATTTGGCCCCTTTTTCAGAAGACCAGTAAAGTCCTTCTGTCATTTTTTATGAACAAAAAGTCTTTATCCCAGGCCAACGTCCAGTGACATCATCACAATAAAGCCAAGTATGGAGGTCCAGGAAGCCAGCTTCCCATTGCCACTGAAAAAAAAAAAAAAAGACAATCACAGCTTGATTTGTGAGCAGACCAGCCTTCTCAGTGAGTCACACTAAAGCAGGCATGTTGACAGATGTGACCTTTACCAGTTTTGTGTCTGAAAGTGTTCAGTCATTGTGGTCACATGAATGATGCAACAATTTCAAGATGAATGTTTTAGGACTGCTTTCACATTTCTTAGTTCTTAGTCTATTTGAGTCGAAGCCTGATGTGATTTCCTCTTTGGTGCAGTTCTTTAAGCAAGTGAGATCACAGCAATCACACTTAAGTTTGGACTAAAATAACCAGTCTGAAAGCATCTGAGCAAAATGCTCTCGATCCGGTTCTAAGTGAACTCTAGTGCAGTTCAAGTGCAGTGTCAATGTGATTCAACTCTGAACTGACCTGCATGAAGGAAGTGAACCAAGTATTTTGCATCACAGATCTTTCTTGAAGATTCTAGCTGTTAAATCTGAGCTGTGACATGCGAACAGATCCGAGCAGAGAGTTAAAAATAGCTGTAGTGCTGCTGAAATGCCATGTGGTCTGCATGTTTGCGCAAATGAACAAAAAGAAAAAAAAATATTTTTGGTAATTTACGTAGTTATCTAATTGTTTATTTAGTGTCAGCTTCGTGATTTCCATGCTAGAGTGATTTTTGTGATTTCAAATGTTTATCATTTTCCCTCACTGTATTTCTGAGCAGTAAATAAAAGTCTTTTTGAGTATGTTTTCAGCCCTATACACCCTTCAGGCAATGTTTTTTTTTTCTCTTTTGCATTTGTTTAAATGGCAAATGTGCAGCGTGACACTAAATCAAACCAAGTAGCAAACAAACCAAAAGTATAAATTTCTCTCCAATTCACACTCTGCAAACAGACTAATAGTTGTGAAAGCAGTCTTAAATTCCCTGGACCAACTGACTTTACTCTAGTCCACCACTCTAGTGACTATCTCCGCCTCCTAATAGTTTTACTGTAGTTGCTAAATAAACCATAGTACTTACACAAAATGCAATAAGATGAATAACTAAATAATGAGATGTAAGCTTAAGGCATTTAAATTAATTCACTATTAGACAATGTTTTCTCCAATGTTCAGCACTGTTATTTCACTTTGAGGTGTCCTTATATAACCACTGTTAAGTTAAGAGCAACACTCTGGAACTATAAAAATCAATTCAATAACAGCACAATCACCTGACTTGAGCTTCAGGTATGATGTCATCAACAACGACATAAACCATGGCACCTGCAGCAAATGCCAGTGCATAAGGTAGCAACGGTTCAGCCAGTACCACGGCAACGGCGCCTAGCAACCCCGCCACCGGCTCCACCATCCCACTGAGCTGCCCATACCTGAGAATGCACACACACACACACACCTTTAAAGTTTAATTTATATACTGTAGATTTTTTTTTATGTATACAACAGTTCAGAAAGAGTTTTCCTTTTTTGTCAAAGAGTTTCTAATTATTTTTTTCTAAAAAGATTTTTTTTAATAAATTGAAAATTATTACATTTATAATTCATTAAAAATGAACTCATTTAGCATCTGAGAAGGTTCTTTGAATTCATGTGAATTTTTGCACATCACTTAAATCAGACTCATGAACGAAAGTCTTATTCATCAAGCAGCACGCACAATTTTACATTAGATTTTGGTTTAAACATTTAAGATCATTGATGGAAAAATAGGTAAGTCTGTGGGATAAAGAGCTCTCATAAACCTCTCTAAAATAGGCATATTCTGGTCACAAACATATGATTGTGGCTATCTGCTCTTTAAAAAAATGTTTATAATCGACTACAGCATGGCCCAATCAAAACAGATCTCAGATGAGCTCCTAAGATATGTGTAGATGCTCATAAGATTGGAAATGGTTATAAAAGGATTTTTAATGACTTGGATCAGTTTACAGTCTGGTAAATTAGGTAATTTACAAATGCAAAGAAATATCAGCATAACAGTGCACTCAACAAGAGTGTTGGAGGGAGTATAATGGTGTTGGGCTGCTTTATTGCCTCAGGGAAGAAATGATGAATTCCAGGCTGTATCACAGAAATGTACAGCAGAATGGTAGGACATCTGTCTATAATTTAAAACTCAAAAAACATGACAATAACCTAAAACATACACTCCCCTCTGAAAGCATTAGAACAGTAAGACCAATTCTTTTGCTTTTGCTAAACACTGAAGACATTTGGGTTTGAGGTCAAAAGATGATTATGAGATGATTGATCTTTCATTTTCTGATATTTACATCTATATGTGTTAAACAACTTAGAACATGGCATTTTACACTGGGTGGGTAAAAGTGTTGGAACAGACAGTCTTAAAGGAAATTAAAGTAAATAAGATTTAATATTTGATTGCGTATCTCTTGCTTGCAATAACTGCATCAAACCGGTGACCAACTGACATCACCAAACTGTTGAATGCTTCTTCTATGATGCTTTTCCAGGTGTTTACCATGGCTTCTTTCGGTTGTTGGTTGTTTCGGGGGGTTTCTTCCTTCAGTCTCCTCTTCAGGAGGTGAAATGCCACTTAACTGGGTTAAGGACTGGTGACTGACTTGGCCAGTCTAAACCCTTCCACTTTTACCTCCTGATGAAGTCCTTAGTTGGGTTGGCAGTGTGTTTTGGATCATTGTCTTGCTGCATGATGAAGTTCCTCCCAATTAGATTGGATGCATTTCTCTATAAATTGGCCGACAGAATGTTCATGTAAACTTCTGAATTAATTCTGCTGCTACCATCATGAGTTACATCATCAATAAAGATTATTGAGCCTGTTCCAAAAGCAGCCATGCAAGCCCAAGCCATGACACTACCTACAGCGAGCTTGACCAATAAACCCGTATGTTTTGGATCATGAGCAGGTCCTTTCTTTCTCCACATTTTGGGCTTTCCATCACTTTGGTAGAGGTTAATCTTGATTCCAGGACTTTTGTTGCTCATCTCTGTATTTCTGTGTGAATTCCAATCTGGCCTTCTGACTCTTACTGCTTATGAGTAGTTTGCATCTTGTGGTATGGCCTCTATATTCCTGCTCTTGAAGTCTTCTTCAAACACTGGATTGTGATACCTTCACCCCTGCACTGTGAGGTGTGTTAGTAATGACACTGACTTTTTTGGTTTTTTTCTTTAAAGATCTCACAATGTTTCTGTCATCAACTGCTGCTGTGCTGTTGTCTTCAGTAGCAAAAACAAGAACTGCCCTACTGTTCCAATACTTTTGGAAAGGACTGTATGTAAATCAGAGAAAGAGTGATTCTGACAGACAGAATAAAGTCTGTGCTGTTGACTAATGACTGAATCCTGAACTCAATCCCACTGAAAAATGAAATACAAATTAAAGGAGCTCATTTAAGTAGGACACACGGAAACTTACAAATTGAAATGTTGTCCAAGCAGGTAATTAATGCAGAATGTGTACAGACTGACATATTTCATCATAAATGCATTTACATTTGAATTAACAGGTATGTTTATCCTACATCAGACATTATCAGGGTGAACATTAACAGTAGTGCCACTTTCACAAAAACTACAGCATGTGAAAATTGTGTCGCTTTGTTAAGCAATTGAAAAATCATTAAATTCACTATTTCATCATACTTTAAATTTTCGTAATTCATTTGTAATTCATACTTCGAAATTTTCGATTCATTTGTAAGTATTTATATATCTGCCTCAATTTCACATTTCTACTCAGGATCAACATATAATTTTATCTTCAACTGATCATCATGCACGGATTTTATGTATAATGTAATATAATGTATATATACCGTATATGTAAACAACTGCAGTTCTGGATGGCTGGGATCCAGCACGCCAAACTAATTAACTGCCAAGTTGAATCAGTTGTCTGTGTGCTAAACTCCGGCCCTGAAGTTGTGCACATCAGATTTAAAGCTTCCAGCAAGCATATACTGTATACACTCACAGGCCACTTTCTTGAGCTGCGGTCACATATTTGGCTGATAATTGCATGAATGTGCAGGAAGTGGCTGGTAAGTGTATATGCACAATTTTAAAAACAATTACTGTTCTTTTTCTTATATTAAGTGACACAGGGCATAATTAGTACAAATATCTAGGAAATGTGTGTTTCAGTGTATAGTCACTGAATATGTAACTATAATGAAAATTTAAGTAATATTCAAGCAGTTAATTTGTTCTGACAGTCCTCCTATAAATGCATCAATAAAGAAATTCAGATCCAAAACCTTTATTCAAAACTGTATGCATTCTGAGAAGGATTTTGTGGACCCTTTTCTGGTCAAACAAAGAGCCTGAAAAATATTTTAACATACTTGTGAATGACAGGAAAAGACAGAATGTAAGAATTTGTGCACTCACCAGAAGGATCGCCATTTGGACATTCCAGAGCCTCTCAGAGGCAGACTAACTGCAAGGCCTTCTGGGAAATTCTGTATGCCAATTCCTATAGCCAGGTTTCTGAAACACAGACATTGTTAAACTTTTAACATTAAACTTATTGTTAAACTTTGCACTCAGATATTAAATAAATGTTTAAATTGAACACATTTAAGTGTGTGTCTTATTCCCAGACATGCCTTAAAACAATAGTGAAAGTGTTGAGCTGGCTGAAAGATCTCATAACCCACAGTGTGAGCATGAGGGTGGTCTTGCCTTCACTAGACCTCATATCCGGGTTTAGTTGTTTGGCCTGTGCTTGAAAAAGACCAAGAAAAGTTGTTTTGTTTTGAGAAAGACTGCTTAGGCCCCCTCACTCATTTTTGCACTCTTTAGTTCCCTATGTTCAAAGCGGTTCCTGGATCACCATCAAGATCCTGCCTCTGAGAGAAGAAAGGCTAATGACAGCCAGTCACGGAAAGGTTTACAGCAGACGAGGTCTATGGGAAGGAGGGTGTTGGGGATGAGGTTGGGGCAGAGTGCAGCTGGGGTTCAGGTTTAGGACAAGAGAAAGACTAACTGGTGAGAATAATGCTGCATTCAACTTACATCGGAAGTGGGAAGGTGGAACTCGGAATAAAGTCATTTTTGACCTCTTTGCATAGAAAGTGGGAATGCTACAAAGTGGGAAAAACATGGAGGCCTCCATGGTCATCTTTTGTTTGCAACAAACTAGCCAGATAACTATGATTAGTGATGTATATTCACCTCCTCAAAACAGTAAACTGTATAGTCAGTGTTATAGATTTAACAAGTGAATATGTCTGTATGTTGCTTGATCTAAAGCAACTTGTATATACAGAATAACTCTGAATAAAAAAAAAAAAATTTTTAAAAGTTACTACATTTTGTGGAATTTCAGCATAAAAGGAACAGGACAGTCTTTATGATTACAGCAACAGCTGTTTGGTACAAATCTACAGTAGCCAGGTGAGACCCACAACAGAGGAATGTCACAAGTCAGAGGTGCAGAAGTAGATTATCAGGATCAATCAAGTGCATCTGGGGGTTTTATGATCAGGTCTGACTAAAGACACAAAAACTCCAATATCTGAAATGGTGAGACAGGCAGGAAGGGATATTGTACAGATCCTAACACAGTATTAAGCCAGGTGAAAGAAAGACAAAAAAGTAAAGGCAAGAAGAAGAATAAACTCGGCTTTCTGTTCCTGCTCTCATCTTTTAGTCATCCTCATTTTTTGTTTGGTGTATGTGGAATAAAGAACGCGAGAGAGGGAGAGTGTTCACTAGGGTGAAGTGAACTCAGTCACCGAATTCCTCAGTTCACTCTGGGTTCATACAGGAAGGGGAATGAATCACAGAGCCTCATACTGTTTCAATACAAGCTTATTTTTCCAATGCCTTAAAAGTGTGTGCTGGCATAAATCATCCCACTAATGCAGATCTGTAGCATTCTGGGTCATTTTAGTGTGTCCACCCATCAATTTCTCCATTCCTGGTGGATCCAACCTAGAGTAAACTGTCTGTGAACATTAATCTGAGTGGTTTTTTACAGTGTAAATGGGTGGAAAGCACAGCTCACTGTGGACTTTATTATTATGTTTTCAACATGCACTGGCAATAAGTTCAGAAGGTTCATTTTTTCTTTTTTTAATGGGTTTTCTTTTTCAGTGCTCAAGAAGTTTCATTCAGAAGTGCAAACATGCAAAACAATGACAAATATAGTAAAAGACTAGTTTCTCACAGGGAAAGACAGAAGCGTCAGTGTCTCACCATAAAGCAGCTATTGCTGCCCGCTCGAGCTTGACACACATCAGACTCCACCAAGCCCGAAGCCAATCAGATGCTGTGCCCTAAAATAAACTTCTCCCAGGCTACAAAAAGTTTCTTATGTACAGTCATTCCAGAAAGTATTCATCCCCCATGATTATTTTGAAAAAAAAATTCTGCTGCTTTTGAAGTGACTCTCAAAAGAAATAAAATTTATAATTATTCACCCCCTCAGTGTGAATGATCCTTTTGCAGCAATTACAGATTTCATTTGTCTCTGATATTTCTTTATGAGCTTTCTCTATTTCACACATTTTCTGACAATTTACACTATATGGTCAAAAAGTATGTGGACACCTGACCATCACACCCACATGTGTTTCTTCCCCAAATTGTTGCCAAAAAGTTTAAAGCACACAATTGAACAGAATGTCTTTGTATGCTGTAACATTACAAGTTACATTCACTGGAACTAAGAGGCTGGAACCTGTTCCAGCATGACAATGCCCCTGTGCACAAAGCGAGCTCCATGAAGAATGATGGAGCTTGGAGTAGAAAATGTCAAGTGGCCTGCACAGAGCCCTGACCTCAACCCCACTGGAAACCTTTGGGATGAACTGGAATGCCAACTGTTTGTCCCAAGCCTCGTTGCCTGACCTCACTAATGCTCTTGTGGTTGAATGAACACAAATCCCAACAGTCATGCTCCAAAATCTAGTGGAAAGCCTTCCTTGAAGAGTGGAGCTTATAATAACAGCAAAAGAGGAACTAAATTTTGAATGGGATTTTCATCAAGCACATATGGGTAGGAGGGTCAGGTGTTCTCTTTTGGCTATATAGTGTAGATGGAGAATGTTGGTGGACAGCAATTTTCAGGTCATGCCACATATTTTCAATTGAATTTAAGTCTGGGCTTTGATAAAACACACAAGCTTAAAAAAAAAACCACACAAGCCTGGGTTGTAAGCCAGTCATTTGTAGCTTTTGTCCTATGCTTTGGCTCATTGTCTTGCTGGAACTCACATTTTCACCCTAATTGCAGATGTCTGGCTGAAAGGAACAGGGATTCCTCAACAATTTGCTTATATTTTGCTTATAATCATTACTGTAGGGGAGCGGCATATGCAGCGTGGGGACAGAGGATTCTGTCCATGTGCTGCTGGAACGTCTCGTGGGCCCCGAACAACCCAAAAGGAAGGGTCAAGAATTGGTGTAACCCAAATGGAGTGGAAAAGGCCATTTTTTTCATGAGATATTGGAGTCAAGGGGATTTGCCAATATCCCTTTGTCAAATCCAGTGTTGAATAAAAGCGAGTCGCGCCTAACTGATCGAGCAGTTTGTCAATGTTAGGAACTGGGTATGTGTTGAATTTAGACACCGCGTTGACTTTTCTAAAGTCCACACAAAACCGGACCGTCCAGTTGGTCTTGGAAACCAAAACCACTGGGCTGCTCCAGTTACTTTGGGACTCCTCGATGGTCAATTGTCTCAACTGATGTCGAGCATAGCCTTGAATTTGTTCCGAACTGCATTTGTTTTGTGTTTGGGCAGCCGATAGGGGTGACTTCATACCACCACCCCTGGGGTTGTCTCTATCTGGTGCTCTATGAGATTAGTGCGATCGGGGAAAGGCAAGAACATTGTCAGAAAATTCTGCCTGCAATTTAGCAATATCTGTGATTTGGGACGGAGAGCAGTGATCGCAATAAGGGACCTGGGTGGATTGAACTGCCATTTTTAGATTCATCTCCAGTCCTAGCTCCTCCCTCTCTGGAACGAAAAAAGCCACAGGAACTACCTCCCTCCGTGGTTTGAGGAGGTTAAGGTGGTAAACCTGCAACGCCCCGCCTCACTGTTCACCTTACTTCATAGTTGGCATCCCTGACCTGCCATGTGACCTCAAAGTGTCCTTGCCTTTTGGCGAATAATTGCCGAACTCTCTTAGCCGAGCACCCCTGTTATACAGCCGATTGATGTTCTTGTGCCTGTAGCAAATGGTTTTGTGTTATTTGGCTTAAGATGTGGAGTTTTGCGCTCAGGCCAAGAACATACTGAATTTAATTTTTACTGCTGGAAGGTCCCTCCTCCCAATTTTCCCGAATGACATCGACCATGCCACATGGCCAGCATCCGTACAATAATTAGAATGGGGAGAACCCTGTGGAGGCTTGCGTTACCTCTCATACTGCGAATAACAAGGGCTCTAACCACTTATCCCAATTCCGCGCATCATCGTGAACAAACTTATGAATCATGTTTTTAAACGTTCGTTTAAACCGTTCAAGAAGCCCATCCGTCTGCAGATGATAAACGCTGGTGCGAATTGATTTAATACCCAGCAATTTGTAAAGCTCACCTAGTGTTCGTGACATAAAAGATGTGCCCTGATCAGTTAGGATCTCTTTTGGTATCTCAACTCGGGATATAACATGGAAGAGTGCCGCTGCAACATTCCTTGTGGAGAAAATGCAGAGAGGCACTGCTTCCGGGTATTGTGTTGCATAGTCCACTAGAACTAACAAAAGGTGATGCCCTTATGTAGATCAATCTAATGGCCCGACGAGGTCCATACCAATTCTTTCGAAGGGGACCTCGATTAATGGGATTGGGAGCAACAGCAATTTTGAGGTGGCTAGCAGATTCACCAACTGACATTCATGATATGCCGCACACCACCTACGAACATCGCCGCAAATGACCAACCAATAAAAGCGGGCCATGAGACAGTTCAGTGTTTTAACCTGCCATAAGTGCCCTGCCATTGGATTATGGTGAGCCGCCTGGACTAACGGTTCCCGATGGCTCCACAGAACCAACAACTGAGTCGTTTCTTCCTGTGTATGAGTGTCTGCGTCACTCATTAATAGGGATGGGAGATGGCAGCACCGGGCTGAATTTGCTGACCATAGATTACTCTCACTTGGTTGAAGGCGTGCCTAAGGGTCTCATCACACAACTGCTCCAAGAGTGCAAAATCCCTGAGGGGAACCCCTGCCAGAGCTCCCCCTACTCTCAATGTCTCCCTGACATGGAGCTGACGTGTAGAACTGATCGGCACTAATGTGTATTCGTAAACATCCCCAAGCACACACCTCACCTTCACCAAATGGGCATTTCCCAATGCCTCCCCTTGAACCAAGCATTGGTGAATTGAGGTCTGGTTACAGCCCGAATCCACCAAATGCGTGGTATGTACCCTCCATACTCAACCCTGGATTTACCCACTTGGGGGAGAGAGGAGACAGACACAGCGGAAGAGGGAGTGGGAGGGCAAGCATGGATTAGGGGCACGGGTTTTGGGGGAATTGGCCCCATGTTGTCCATGGGGCAAGGACGGGAAAATACAGGAAGGAGGTGGAGAGACACAAGAGAGAGTGAGATAAGAAGAAGAGAGGGGCTTGCCTGCCCCCAGATAAGCCACCTGGTGGTCCTCTGCCAGCTGGGCCATCTCAGCAAGGGACACCGGACGATGGCACTAGACCCACTCTGCCGTCAATTCCGGAAGTCAGGCAACAAACTGCTCCAGCACCACAAGGTCGACAACATCGTCGTCGCCGCATCCCTCATCCAGCAACCACCTCTGGTAGGTGTCCTAGAGCTTCTGGGTGAATGCAAACAGGTGGCAGAGCTCGCACAAGGTCAGTGACCGGAAGCAATGATGGTGCTGTTCTGGGGTTCGGCTGACCCGGTGCAAAAGCAAAAGAAGCAGAAAGAGTCAGGCAGCCCACTGACCCTCGGGCCAGCCCCATGCCACCGCGGTGTGCTTGTACAGCTCCAAGAAGGCTTCCGGGTTGTCCTACGGTCCCATCTTGGCAAGGGCAACATGGGGCATGGCCACAGTGGCCGCTGGGGCTGTGGCTGGAATACTGGCCTGCTGCACCAGACTTTGGAGCACCTGCCGGTTCGCTGCCTGGGTGTCGAGCAGGTCTTTGATCCGCTGTTCTTGATTGCGGCGCAGCTGGAGGAGGGCCTGATGTTGGGTCTGGTGGAGGTTGGCGAGTGACGTGATGAGGTCAGCCAGTAGTGAGGACTCCATGATGGTGTCTTCCTCCAAATCCCAGGTTTTGGCACCAGTGTAATATTTTTCCCTTCACGTTCGAGCAGAAAGGTAGAGGTCAGAGACAGGCTTGAACCAACTCAGAGTTTCTTCATTTTTTTTTTTTCGCTTTTCAGCATTTTCACACACACACACACACACACACACACACACACACACACACACACACACACAGAGAGAGAGAGAGCTCCATACTGGTGGCTCTCTCTCTTGAGGCACGTGTCTCTCTCCCTCTTATCCTTGCCTCGTCTCACTGCAACACAGAACATTCATTAAGAAAATTCCCCACAGGTGTGCATTCCTTACCAGTCACCTTCCCCGGCTCCTCCCTCCATTCACAAACCGGCGCTTGAGCACACCCCCGCCTCCACAGCAGTCTTTACTTCCTCCCCACAGGAGGCTCAATGCACTCATTGCCACAATAGGCTTAAAGCAGTGGAGAGGGGAAAAACGCTGTGGGCCTGTAAAAAAACAACCCACGGCCCAAGACCAATCTGACATGCAGTAGTTGGAAACCTCTAAGATACAAAAAAAATGACATAATGGGCAAACTGACGGTAGGTAATCATACACTGCTGAAAACAAGATCTGCGTCTTTTTGAGCTGCTCCTCATGCTGCCTCACAGAGCAGAGTAGCACATTCAGAGGAAAACTATCTGTCCTCTTCTACGTATATACACAAGCTCACAAATGCCCATAATTGTCTAGTGTCACTTTGAATGACAGAGGAGAAATAGCATGCCCCTTCCACTGAGAGAGCACGACCAATGTTGCTCTCTTGTTCTCCTGGACAATGATGTTTGTGGCATCTTCGGGATTTCGGGAGCCCCAAAACAAGTGCTCTTTAAACTCTTGGCTGTGCGTTTACCTGCTTTGCTCAGCCACTGTTTAGTCTGTTTATATTCAGCACAAGGTGCAGTGTATCTTGAATGCTAGTGACTGCTGCAGAAATCAGACAAGGCCTTTGACATACTCCCTCCCTAGCTTACTATTTAAAAAAAATAAATATTGAAAAATAAAGCATCAATTCACAGATCACAAGCCATTTCTTGGGTATTAACAATTCAAATAAAAATGTCTTGTGTTTTTTTAAACTGAACTTAAACTATACTGTGTGAGTTTTGTTCTGTTTTTTGCTACCAAGCTAGGAGAACCCAGAGGAAACCCAAACAGATGTGGAGAGAACACATGAAACTACACACAGGGGACCCTGGAGCAATGAAACAGCAACACTATCTGCTATGCCACGAAAATCTAATCAAACTTGAATGAATTCTAATATGTGTCCAGTCCAATGATTTATTTGATATTAGAGGGATACATGTAAGCATCCCTGTCTGTGAAACATATTTAAACTTATTAAACAATCAATAACCTCTACATTAAAATCAAATGTGCTGGGTGGGTTATTGCATTTTACCTGACGAAAAAGAATTAGGAATTAAACAGAAAACATAAAGCAGGAGGATACAGTGGAGACACTAAAATGATATAATCATGACAAGCACATCAAGTTTAGTCAACAGAAACAGAACCAACTCTGAATAATTATTAAGGAGAGAGAGAGCGAGAGAGAGAGAGCAGTGCCTTTATGTGGTTGGAGAGCTCTGCACAATGTGCTCTTTGAATAGCAGAATAAAGAATAACATTTACACAGAGAGCCACCAGCCTCTTCCCACACTGAAGAGAGACGTTAATCTCACTCCATATACCAGTGCCATCATATTGTATGTCATTTAAGTTTGACCAGACCGGAAAGAGCACTATAAGAGAGAGAGAGAGTGAGAGAGAGAGTGAGAGAGAGAGAGAGAGAGAGAGAGGGGGTTTTGGACACCTGGGCATGAAGAGCAAATTTGAAGTACGTGTGGACATGATAGTTAGTGGGTCACATATTCACACGTTCCAGGCTCTGTGTGTGTGTGTGTGTGTGTGTGTGTGTGTGTGTGTGTGTGTGCGCGCGTGTGTGTCTTTTTGTGTGTGCGTCCATTCAAAGAGCTTTGCACAGTGACTAAAAATACCACCAGCATCGGATCGCTTCATTGTTAATGCACATAAGTGGCCAAATCAATCACTCCGAGTCCAATGCTGCATGCTAAACAGCTCAAAGCGCACACACACACACACACACACACACACACACACACACACACACACACACACACACACACACACACACACACACACACATCAATCTTACATCCAAGAGCAAAGTGCATCCCCTACACACAACCTGGACTTTTACAGAATGTTCAAACCTCACAGATATTAACACTTTGTTTAGGATTCAAAAAAAAAAAAAAAAATTTATTTTTAAATAAATCAGGATTCAAAATTTTGTTTGCGATGACTTTATTTTTGGCTCGACGCCTGAACTCGGATGACAGTAAACACACTGAGCAACTATACGAGTCGCACCACAGTGCTTTCGAATGCTCAATTCTGATTGGTCAGGACGTGTTGATTCATTTTCTACAACATTAGCACAGACTGTAAAACACTCAGACATTTTAAAAATACTCAGACATTCAGAAAAGGTGGCGCCGGTGAGTCCAGACGCCTTCGTCCTTGCTCCGTCTAGACCGTGCTTTTATTTTGCTCTTTTTTTCTTTTCTCACCAACCTTTCACGCTCACGCGACTTCTAGACTGATTTTTATACGACTTTTAAACACTACACGACTCAACGAAACCACTTTTCAGGACCGTCTCGCTCCGATCCGTCGTGGCCGAGGGAGACCCTCCAACCGAGGCGACGTCCACGTGAATCCGGATCGATCTGAAAACTGCATATCCGTTTTTAAAATGCCCTCGTCTACGCTGGCGTTTTCAAATGTTTTCCAAAAATTGCTTGTACACACTGAAACTTCTGAACACGCTCACATCTCGATACCGCTCATGCGTAAAAACGTAAGAAGCTTTGACCTGGGTCACATCCGTCAGGGGTTTATTTACTTTCCGTGTCTGCGATGTCGAGGAAACGCGGCAATTTTTTTTTAAAAGGACAGACAATGTAATCTTAAGGTCATATAAAGTGACGTTAATCATCAACAACGCTCTCAAACTGGATATCAGGCACAACAACTGCAGTACAACATCGTCCACCATCTTGTTTCTTTTTGAGTTGAACGGGTCACATGACTGCATCACATGACTAAAAATACGTCATTGTTCTGGAATACGACCGCTAAACAGCATAACAATAACCCAAAACCTTCGTCAATGCTAACCTCACTCAGTTTCATTCAACACATCAAGTACCCCCTTTGTACCAGAGGTGGAAACACGCTCGATCACTCTTACACACACAGTGATCCTTTAAAGACAGCTACGAATCAGTTTATTTTACTTTTACGGCATTTGGCAGACACCCTTATCCAGAGCGACTTACATTTATCTCATTTACACACATTTATTAAGGGTCTTGCCCAGGGGCCCAAAAGTGGTTGCTTAGCAGTGCTGGGGCTTGAACTCCTGACCTTCTGATCAGTAACCCAGAGCCTTTAACCACCGAGCCACCACTGCCCCACAGTTTAACTCCCAGCATTTGGTAAAACAGACCATGCCTCCATCTTTCTTTTACCAAAGCATAAATTCAAACAGGTCAAAAGGTCAAACGCTGGACGGATCGATCGGAAGCCACGCTGGCGTCTGTGCTCAGTGGCGTTGACTGGGAGATGTTCTGGTTGATCTCGTCTGATGTAAATATTTACACGGATGTTGCGGTGAGCTTCGTCAACACTCTAGTTCAAACAATAATCCCTTCGCCAACCGTCAAAGTCTTTCCAAACCAGAAACCCATCTTCATCAGATTTGTTTTCTTACTTTCTTTCTCCATCTCTCTCACGTTCTCTCTTCAACAGTCACACCGCAGCGCTGTTGAGTTCTGGACTGTGATTGGTCGTCAGGTGTTGATTAATTCTCTGTAACAGCAGCTCTGGCAGTAGTGCAGCTGCACATCACAGCTTTATTTATAATCAGTGCGTTCGTCCTGATACGTTATCGTTTCTATAGTAACAGCTCGTTCGCAGGGATTTCTACGGCGGATGCTCCACATAAACAGATTAAAGAACGCGTTGATATGGTATTGTGATGTTCATGTAATGTTTATGGAAGGAGTCTCCTTTGTCAGAGTCGGAGGTAAAGCTATAAGTTTAAAGTTTTATGCTTTGCGGTTTCTCTGTAACAAGACCTCAGAGTTTATGTAGCTATTGTTAGCTGCTAATATGCTAGCTAGGACTTAGTTAGCAAGCTAGGCGATTCAACGAAAAAAAATCTGGTTGTAATTCCCACATCTACGGATGAAAGTGATGAACAAGAGTGAATAAACAATGTCGACTATAATTATTCTGAATTATCCTTTAATCCCGAGTTAAAGAGCACTACTTTATATACAGCATGTACAAGAAAAGCTGCTCATATTATAACGTCACAACCGGGGAGGGGAAAAAAACCTAAACTGCTGTAAGGTTTGAGAAAGCTCAGAAGAGCGACGCTTCCTCACTGAAAAAATCCTGCAGCATCTGCAGAACGAGCCGAGCGTCACTCGATAAGCGCATCGGGGAAAAATCGCTAACACAGAGCTAGAGTCGATCTTCAAACCAGCAATGAAGAGGTGTCTAAAAATAGCTGCGCTTTGATGATGCAGCAGGGAATTCTGGGAGATTTTTAACTAAATCCCCTCCCCCCTTATTCAGTGCATCTGGGAAAAGAGAAAGAGAAAGAGAGAGAGAGAGAGGGAAAGAGAAGGATAGAGAAAGAGAGAGAGAGAGAAAGAAAGAGAAAGAGAGAGAGAGGGAAAGAGAGAGAGAGGGAAAGAGAGAGAGAGAGAGAGAATGGTGTTGTCCATTGGGATTTAAAGTCATTCTGTCCTGTTTCTGCACACAAACCCAGACAGACAAACTCTCTTCATGGTTCACAATGATGCAATACTTTAAGGTGCCAAGACTTTTTTTCATCCACAAAATTTCCCCAAGAAACATAATGAAATTGTTGACATCAGAGGTTTCACCACACACACACACACACACACACACACACACACACACGAGAAACAAGCTATGACATCTTCAGGACAGACGATTTTACACTTTGTGGTTTCTCTGTAACATGCTAGTGCCGTACAAGAGGAAAATCACCGAATCACCTTTTTTCTTCAGGCAGGAGGCGTGGCCTAAAGTCTGGAGGTGGAGCTTATACTTTAGAATTGATGTCAAAATTACGGTGAGTTACTGTTACCACACCAAAGTTGATTATTTTCCCATAACAGTAATTGATAATAATTGATCGTTGCCTTTTGAATCGATCCATCGATCAACTCGTCTGATTATTACACCCTTAGTTCAGAGCAAAGTGTTGTGAGGTTGAGCGCGTACTGTGACGTTTAACACGCAGGAAATGTGTAAATGACTCCTCCAGTCCTCTCACGGCATCACTAAAATATTACAGTCGCTATCCCTCATCGTACCGCAGTCATCATACACATCGAGGTCTACACGTGTTCTTTGTAGCGTGTTCCGGATGAACAGAACACGCCTGCTGGATCGCCACTCGCTCCTCTCGGTGTTTTACAAATGAAGCACTGGTCATGATTATTTGCAATGAGACTTGAACCGCTAACATGAAGTGCGACTGCAGCTTTACAGCTACAGAAACAGAGGGCAAGAGAGAAGGAGAGACAGATGGAGAGAGGAAAAAAGAGGAAAGGAAATGAGAGAGAGAGAGAGGACGGTGCTGAAGTAGGCCAGAGCGCAAGGGAGTGCCGTCTGTCCCAGATCAGCCATTTACCTCTGGCAAAATGAGGGAGATGGAGAGAGAGAGAGAGAGTAGAGGGGAAAAAAAGAATGAGAGAAAAGCAAGAGAAAGGAAGAAGAGTGTAAATGAGAGGGATAAATTCTAAAAGCTTGAATCGTTCCCTGAAGAGCCAACACAGCAAATGTTAGCAGAGAGAGAAACGTTCCTCCATTGTCCGGGTATTGACAGAGAACAAAGGACAAATAGGGGCAAGAGACATAGACACTCAATGGGAGAGGGAGAAAGAGAGAGAGAGAGAGAGAGAGAGAGAGAGAGAGATGGAGGGAGGGAGGAAAACAATACAAGCACCATACAGGAGAGCACTTTGTTGCTATCAATCCCATCTGTGTAGTTAGAGCTCAGATCCTTCGTAGGAAATGTTATTAAGTCCTTGATAATAAAACACACACACACACACACACACACACACAGTGAAGTGCCCTTTGTGAAGTGCTCTTGGTGAAGTCCACTCATCCATTATTACCCAGAGTTCTGAGTGGCACTCGATGGCACTTTTGACTGACTCACCATCACGGGGTATTAACGAGCACCTGGACCCTTCCATCACCTCGCTGTCTGACTTCCTGTTTCATCTTTTTTAACGTTCATTTACAGAATTTCCACCATTGACGGGTGACGCTAATGTCGCTAACAAGTAATGGAAGTGTATAGCTTCCGGTTTAGCATGGTGCTCTAAGAGTGTGTGTATGAATCCTCCCAAAGTGGCGGCATTGTGGAGCCGAATCACTTTCTTCTTCAGGCAGGAGGCGTGGCCTAACTTCTGGAGTTTGAGCTTATACTTTAGAAGTGATGTCAAAGTTACAGTGAGTTACTGTTACCACACCGAAGTTGATTATTTTCCCATAACAGCATGTTTCTAAGTGTTTTATTCCTCTTATGCGACAGCATTTCATTAAAGAACATGATGTCATAGTTTTTATACATTTACGGCTACATTTAACATCATAGCTCCAGTTTCAAATTTGATTGAGCAAACTTAATAAACATGCTGCTGCTGATCGACTGAATTTGTAGAAACTGTGGAAACTGTGTACATTACATTTTCTTGGCTGAAAATCTTTAAGTAAAATGATTCAGCGTGGATATAAAACAACCCGAGACTCGGCGCTGATGAGGCTCGTGTCTGATGTACAGTGAATAAGTCTGGATAATGTGCAGATTCTTCACCAGTCAACATGTCTGCAGGCAGCACTGGGCATTTCTCTACCTGAGACATGGCACTGCCTGGAACTCAGTGTCAGTTTTACTTATTGTGATCGAAAATCTCCCGGCAGATCATCTCACATCTCTCTCTTTTCTTTAGGGCTGCGCAAAAAGACATTTAGGGCACATCTGTTTTAAGTGCACGTTAGAAAAAAGCCATTACTGGAGCAGCACGTGTCCTCTATATCTGGGAAAACGTCTTAGATTTAGTGAGAGAAGAACATAAAGACAGACAGGAGATCAGATGTGAGAAAGACGATGTGTTCGCTTCTTTTCTGTTCAGCACCGACCGTTTAACACAAATAACACAGGCCACGCCTCCGTCACTGAGACTGACAGACAGAGGTCACGCCTCCTTCACTGAGACTGACAGACACAGAGGTCACGCCTCCTTCACTGAGACTGACAGACACAGAGGTCACGCCTCCTTCACTGAGACTGACAGACACAGA
>JANDJT010000032.1:21848797-21874692 GCA_024331685.1 Stegophilus panzeri | reverse complement strand
CCCAACACTCCATCCAACAATTCCATCCAACACTCCCATCCAACAATTCCACCCAACACTATATCCAACAATTCCATCCAACACTCCCACCCAATACTCAATCCAACACCCCACCCAACACCCCACCCAACACCCCATCCAATACCCCATCCAATACTCCATCCAATACTCCATCCAATACTCCTATCCAACACCCCAGCTAACACTCCCATCCAATACCCCATCCAACACTCCCATGCAACTCTCCCACCCAAGACATCTGGTTCAGCCTATGCTGTTCCGCTGATGAATAAAGCAACTGTTCAGGATGTGACAAAATTAAAGGAAAACTCTACCCTGAACAACTTGCATATTAATCTTTATAATTAAAAGGTGATGACCAGTGGCATTAATGGTTTCCTAAATTACCCACAATGCCATTTGACTACCCACTGATGGTAGTGTCATTGTGATTTAGCCCTTGACCCAGCTCTCTCACCTCCTCATCTGTACACTCTGCTCAAACAGATTCCAAAGCTTCAACATTCATGCTTATTTCACCCTCAGTGCCATCATGTGCGTCACCTCATAGAGTGTCAAGTCTCTACTTTAACTCTGATGATAGGAATGTTTCCAATATCTTTTGGAATCCATGCCACGAAGAATTGAGGCTGTTTTGAGAGCAAAGAGAGGCCCTACCAGTATTAGTATAGTACTCTTAATAAAATGTCCAGTGACTGTATGCCATCACAACAATAAAAAATAGTAGTAATAAAAAACTGGGTAAACAGAATTGTGAGTAGATTTCTACACAGTTTTATTGATTTATTTTTAGTCCAAAGCAAAGGTGATGAAGAAACAACTAACTTAAGCCTAGTTTAAAATAAAACACCTTTACCAAAAATAACTTTTTTTTTTTTTTTTTTTTTTTTTTTTTTAGAAACATGTGAAATCAAGCACAGCTTACTCTCAGAGTGATGATCTGTCTCACTGAGGGACAGCTTAGCTTCAAACCCTGACCTGTGCATATCATTTAATATCTAAAATATGCACCAATTTTTGTAGAAAGAATCATATTTGAAAAATATTATTTGAATAGATAGATAGACAGACAGTCTGCTCACACCAGTTAAGCTAGTTAACATTTAGAGCAAAGTTCCCACTGTTTATGCTACCTGAATATTTTTAACAAGAGGCGTGAAGCAAACAGATTAGCCTCGGTGACATTAAATGTCAGGTGCTTCATATGAAAGCTGGGATTTGTTATTGAATTTTACATGCACACACACACTTTTTCCTCTCACCAATCCAGTTTAGACTATTCATAAGTAACGGTTTAGTTCTGAACTTCACACACATGCAGCTCTAAAGATATAATATCTGTTCTATTAAATGAGGTAATATTTGTTATTTATTGTGATGTTGTGGATTGTGAGTAAACTGAGTTTGTTTTTTTTTAAACCAGCATTTAAAGAAATGAAAGAAACAGAGAAGAAATAAAATAGGAAGGGCCACAAATAAGGAGACAAAGAGAGGACTTACCAGGAATGTTGTGTATGGTTATAGCCAGGATTAATAGCACTACCCGTCTCCAGCTGCTTGCTGATTGACAAATTACTTCCTGTGATCTAGCACTCACTTCCTTCTCTTCTGCTACTTGACCAGAGTGGGTTGCTTTTCTTCTATGGTGAACTTCTCCATTCTCTATTTTATCTGTAAGAGAAACATTAACCCAATATTATTGCGGCTCTGGGGAAATACTTATTGGATTCTTACTTGGACTAAAATCAGTCTTTGTGTGAAGTCAACCACTAAACAAAAATTTTAAATACAATCACTGAAATCACAATCCAACCTTAGCAAATTAGTCACTACAGTATGTTGTTGCTTTTTTCCCCTTCAATCATTTATCCTGAAAGATTAATAAACATTACGTCTTTCTTCACCACTATGCACTGAAGTGCTTGGGTGGTCTTGCTGGAAGACAAACACAATTATGTACCTAATATAGCAAGCAATTTCCTGAAAGATGTCAAAACAACCGTTCAATAAACTAATTACTCCCATTCCCTTGTTAACAAGAACTGACAAATGAAAATCAATATTTACAATCAATTGCTTTAAAAATCATTGCATGGCTCATTAGCCTGGATTAAATAAACTTTGAAAGGGAAGTAAAATGTAATGAAAAACACTGCAATAAGAGTTAGCTTCAGCTATCCACTACACCATTTGTTATTGCGACTGTAATATTATAAATTACTCAAATGTATTCATGGTATGATATAGCACAGTTTTCAATTAAGGTAGTCATCTTTTGGTAGCATATTTCACAAAAAAAGTTAGTTATACAAAATAATCTGTAGTAAACATGAAGGTTATAAGCTGACATGTGACAAATGCATCTCTGCCTTGCAATTTTTTCAAATGATATGGATGTACATGTGTATACACAGACAGGGATGGACACATCATAAATTCATTAGAAAGCCAAGAAACCTAACTGACAGCTAACTGCAATTTAATAGTCTATGGTAATCTAATTAGCTAGTTAAGTACATTAATACAGAGTCAGTATAGGAACTCCTGTGAAGCCATGTCATCATCTTCTCTTGATAAAGTTTCTTATGTAGCACACTGGGTTTGCAACCTGGACAAAAAGTCAGCAAGTTGTTGTTAAATGTTTCGGCTATGAGCTGTGTTGTTCTCTCCTCACACTGCAAGTGAAAGATATTATTTGAGCTTGTTTAGCATCTTTCTTTTCTCTCGATTAAGCAAGAGGTCATGAGGTGACTATGTATTGTAAGTTTCATCAGTATATCCACATCCCTTTGTATTCCTGATTGTCAAAAGATCATATGTCATCTATGCATGATAATTAATAGAACTAGATCCAACTAAAAAAAATCCAACTTAATCCAACTAAAAACTGTTCCATTAAAAAACCTATTCTATTAAAAAAATTAATAGCCTGGATATGAAATCTGCTTGTCCTGGTTGTCCAAGCTATTGAACTGTCTACCCCTGGAGATAAATAGATAAATGTATAGATATGAATGTATGTACATAAGGTAAAGACAGACAGAAAGACAGACATCTGTTTAAAGAAATAACCTAAACTGAAATATAGTATAGTTTGACTATACTGTAAGAGAAACAAAATTCTTGTGCATTCACGAGAGTTACTTTCTGATTTGCAAAAAATAAATGACAAAGTAGGTTGGCCTGATGTGAGAACTGTGGCCTAAAAGATATTGTGATATATAACATGATTCTGATTGTTGGTTGTTGCTAAATTAATTAATTTGTTTTTTTTCTATAAGTACTTTTTAAAGGATCAACTAAAAATGAAGGTGAAGATTGTGATTTAAGAACAAAAGGTGAATAAATAACAACACATAATTTGAAGGTCTTCTACATTGGGTCTTCATAACACATCCATAAGCACTGGATTAATATTTAGAAATACTGAAACATTTATGCAAGACTTATGTCAAATCCCATGAGAAGATGTACATGTGTTAATGAAATACACTTATCGGCCATAACATTAAAACTACTGACAGGTGAAGTGACAATGGTACCTGTCAAGGGGATATATTAGGCAACCAGTGAACAGTCAGTTCTCAAAGTTAATGTGTTAGAAGCAGGAAAAATGGGCAATCATAAGGATCCGAGTGATTTTGACAAAGGCCAAACTGTGATGGCTAGACGACTGGATCAGAGCATCTCCAAAACGGCAGGTCTTGTGGGATGTTCCTGGGATTCAGTGGTTGATACATACCAAAAGTGGTCTAATGAAAGACAACTTGTTAACCATAGGAGAGCTAATGTAGCACAAATTGCTCAAAAGATTAATGCTGGCTATGATAGAAAGGTATCAGAACACACAATGCACAACAGCTTGCTGCATATGGGGCTGCGTCACTGCAGAATGATCAGAATGCCCATGCTAACCCTTAAATTGATCAGCAATGGTTTGAGGAACATTACAAAGAGTTCAAGGTGTTGACTTAGCCTCCAAATTCTTCAGATCTCAATCTAACTGAGCATCTGTGGGATGTACTGGACAAACAAGTCAGATCCATGGAGGCCCCACCTCACAAGTCTGAGCAGACAGAAAGGGATGAAGAGAGAATTCAATTCAGTTTTATTTGTATAGTGCTTTTAACACTGGAAATTGTCCCAAAGCAGCTTTACAGAAATATATAAATTCAGGATATAGAATTTAAATGTGTGAATTTATCCCTAATAAGGAAGCCAGGGATTTAACAAGAATTAACAGCACAAACCTTACTAAGCGCAATACACACAGGCCTGGATTAATGTGATGACAGTGTTGGGTGTAACATAACCCAAAGGGGTCCAACAACCTGAGAAAATCTGACTACATGGCCATGCAAGTTGCACAGAGTCCCTCATGACTGCGCAAAAATATCTACAAAACTGCATTATTAAAGAAGCTAATCTTCATTTCAGTCACTTTTTTCAAAATTGAATTAAATTGAAAAAAGCTTCCAGTAACACAGCTTAGCCACAGCAACATGTCAGACCCACACACACTAATTCCTCCTTTTATAGGGCAGCAATTCATTTGTCCTAATTAAATGGATAGTCTTATTTGTCTTCATTTATAGATTTGTTTAGTTAGGTACACTTACATTTATATAGTGCTTTTCTAGGCAAAAAAGCACTTTACATAGTATGGGGGGGAATCTCCTACCACTAGTGTGTAGCATCCACCTGGATGATCAGACGGCAGCCATAGTGCGCTAAAATGCCACCACACACCAGCTATTAGTGGAGAGGAGAGTGATGTAGCCAATTCAGAGATGGGGATTATAAGGGGGCCATGATAGAGAATGGCCAGGACACTGGGGTTTATACCTCTACTCTTTTACTCTTTTAAGTGTCCTGGGATTTTTAATGACCACAGAGAGTCAGGACCTCGGTTTAACGTCTCATCTGAAAGATGTTGCTGTTTTTTACAGTATAGTGTCCCCGTCACTATACTGGGGCATTAGACATCCTACAGACCACAGGGTGAGTACCCCCTGCTGGCCTCACTAATACCACTTACAGCAGCAACCTTAGTTTTTCCCAGGAGGTCACCCATCGACGTACCGGCTAGGCTCAACCCTGCTTAGCTTCAGTGGGAAACCAGGTGAGAACTGGCAATAGTTTAGAATTTCATTAACATAATTGACAGAAGTTTCTTTAAATATTTTTGCATGTTAAAATATATAAAATATGTAAATCTGGCACCTATAAAGTGCAGTAACTCATGGCCAATTATTCAAATTGAAGCTGACAATACAAGGTTAATGTCAATGAGTCTCTTTATAGATTAATTTACACAACGTCAGGAGCTCTCATAGACTATGACTGCTTTTCGGAACTGGAGTTTCATGAACGTCACATTTGCTGTGTAAATATTCTTGCCAACAAGTGACAAATTCATCTGTATCCAGCTTGATTAATGAGGCTCAATCTGCGAGTGCAAGTGTGCACAGGCTCCTGATCCGCCATGACCTTGACCAGGTGAAGGATACAGAGGTTACTAAAATGAATGAATGAATGAAGCTGGTGTGGGTTTATGACAGTTTCCTCCCTATAAACAATAATGCATAAAAATGTTACTTAAGTGAGTGTGCCCTGTTAAAGTTTTATCAACCTGATGAATCTAAGTAAAAGCTTTACCCATTCTAAATAATGATTAAAAAGCTATACTTTCAAACAGTCATAGGCCTTTTTGGTACATGACCCTTCATTTTTGCTAGAGGAGCACAACATTTTTAAAAATAGTTTCCACTCAAGAATGCAATACAGATCATATATCAAGTCTCTTAACCAAGAAGTTCATTATGCATAACAGTGCAGTTTCGTTGAATGTCAACGAAAAGCTACAACTCCACACAAAACAAAAAACTCATTATTTGAAGGTCACCATAACACACAGCAGAACCAAGTTGATATGAGAAAATGCTCCCTAATGATAACCATAACTCCTTGAGATTTCTGCCTTTTTGTTTACCATTTTTCCTGTACCATCAAAATTGCACACTCGCTCATTCCAGGCTTCTGGTGACAACCCGAGACACAGAACAAACAAAATAAACCTGTTATGATTCCACCAGGAATTACAGAACCAGAACAAATGTAATGTCTGGACTTATTTCTAAGTTTATTTAACACACAGTCACTAGTTAGTGCTACTAAATGCCCAGAAAGGACAAGTAAACAACAGGATTCATTTCTTGGCATTTAATTTTTCCTAGAAGTGTAAATACCCACAGAAAGACAGTATTTATGCATACTTTATATGATATGTTTCCCCTTTTTCCTTAGACATCTACAAAAAAAACACAGCTTAATCAACCTATCTTAAATCCTCAAGCTGCTGGATCAGCAGTCTGAGTTACATGTTGGTCCAACAATAATAATACAACTAGTAATTAACTGCCAGAGGGACTCCGTTTTATCACAGCACTGTTGATTTCTTGAATCTGATTGGTAAACAAGGTGTTATTTTGAATACCAGCACAAATCACAAGTTTTTTTTTTTTTTTGTGTGTGTGTGCTCTTTCTAATACATTATCATTTCTATAGTAACAGCTAATTCCCAGGATGGATGTTTCACATAATCCAAATCTAATAACAAACAGTTTTAAAAACATTATCAAAAAAGGAAAAATGTGTAATAGTTGATATGGTGAAGTTTTCTGTAAGAAGACATTTATGGAAGGAGTCTCCAATGTCAGCGCTTTGTAACAGTCAGAGATAAAGCTGAAAAATCTGAGGACTGATGTTGAATTTTGTGGTTACTAGTAACAAGCTGCCTTTTTTGTCGTATTAATTTCCAGAGAAATAAGGCAATGACTGCTCATTAATTTATTTAAAAAAAATAATAATAACAAAAATAATAGTTGGTCTGTAGTAGCTGTCAGTCAAATTAATGGGCAGGTCAGCAGGAGCACATGATTCTGGTTAGTCTTTTTTTAACCATCAGAAAACTCTCTGCTACGTTAACACACACCTGACCCAAATAACTATAACCAAACTACAAAGGTCACAGAATAAACACAGAAAGGAAATTATATATCAAAGAATAAAGTCAAACTTGGACATGCTTCAGTGCTCTTTAAAAGTGGTCTAATAAATATCCATTTTCCTCAGCGATCTGTTGCTATAGAAATTGCTGTACAACCAGTCAGTCCATAATATCCTGTTGCTATTATTATTATTATTATTATTATTATTATTATTATAAAAGAAAAAAAATAAACCTTAAGTAGGTACAGTAGGTACTACAGGGCATTTCATTTTTGCAAGTTTGTAATATGTATGTATAGTAAACGAAACAGAGCAGTAGGAAATATGCCACAATTACCTCCGTTAGTTAAGAAGTAGATTCCCTGCCATGATCCTGCAAATACTTGTGACTTGTTACACATGTCATTAGGTCCCCCTGGCCTACATGACTACATACCCAACAAAATGGATCATTACTGTAAAATAAAGTGTAATTTAATTGCAGATTTCATTTATGTTTTTGGCTAAAGGCACAACAAGTAGAATTATTCAGTGATGCCTAACAATACTAACAAATTGACAAGATATTAACACATTTCTCTTGTTATGCAGTGACAAAATGCAAGCAGTAGGTACTTTCAAAACATAAAACCAGACCTTAATGTGCCAGTCTTTTTTCTTTTTTTGTGATGGCATTGTTTTGTTTTTTCCCCCTCTGATTAACACTGTATTTGGGTCTAGACCCAAACACTGGAACAGCTAAAGCCCTCGAGAATTCTCTCATAAAGTGGCAATCATTCTGAAAGGTGCAAGGCATTGATTTTACACTCATGAAAAACCTTTTTCATTAAGTTTTGCCCATCTCATTGATTGGAGCTCTTCTCTAACTATATTAACTATAGATACTACTAACATGGGATGCTTCATCACCTTTGACCACATTCATTGAGTTGCTTCAGCACACTCAAAGGAGAACTCGACTCATTTAAGCATATTTAAAGGGCTTTACATATTCAAAGACTCAAACTCAAATTACGTCAACATCCTCAAATAGAAAAATTCTTTCAACACAAGAGGTCTTTCTAAACACCTTTTATAATCAGCCTCCAAGGAGAATCTAAACTGTTTAATTTCTCACATATTTAGGAGCTAATATGCTATACATACTTAAAGCATATCCAAAGAGGAACTTTATTTGCTTTAATGTACTCAATGGACAGGAACTCCTCTCAATATATTCAAACAACTCTAATCTCCCTACATATTTAACAGAATAAAACCACTTATCTCTTAAAACGCATTACATATTAGAAAAATAATATAATCACCTGTGTTTTTAGAAAGGAATTGCATAAAAATATGCACATGGATAAAGTAGCAGCAGGTAGTTTGCATTCAAAACAGACTTTCAAACGTTCAAAATCAGCATCAGTCTTTTGCTTATCACACAGCTCTATAAAGAGTTGAGCACTAAGCATGGAAATTATGCCGTATGTCAGTGCAATGGGGGTTTATCAACAGCTGATAAGTCAAGAACAGTATATGTATAAGGTGATATCCAAAGTCTTCTGTTAATTCAGCTTTTAATGCAGCTAAAGATTATGAAGTACAGTTTAAGTCATTATTTATAATACATATAACTTCCTATACATTTTACATATCAAAAATGCTCTCACATTCACAACTTTACATCTCGCTAACATTAAATAACCTCAACTGAAAGAAACAAAGAGCATCCGTGTATTATAGTAATGAATTTGAGAGTGTTATGTGTGACAGAGAGGTAAAGTAGTAAATGTGAGAGGATTCTGTGTTAATGTGAAGTAAAGTAACGAATGTGAGAGCATTTTGTGTGAATGTGAGGTAAAGGAATGAATGTGAGAGGTAAAGTAAAGGATGTGAGAGCGTTTTGTGTGAACGTGAGGTAAAGTAATGGATGTGAGAGCGTTTTGTGTGAACGTGAGGTGAAGTAATGAATGTGAGAGCATTTAGTGTGTATCTGAGATTTAACATTATAAATGCAAGAGCACTTTGTGTTTAAGAATAAAGATTAGAAAGTGAATGCAATAGCATTTAGTGTGTATAAGAGAGGTAAAAGTGAATGTGAGAACATTCTGTGTCAATATGAGAGGTAAAGTAGTGAATGTGAGAGTGTTTTGTGTGAAAAAGGTAAAGTAGTGAATCTTATGAGCAAATTGTATGTACAGGAAGGGGTAAAAACGTGAATGATGGAGCATTTTGTGTGAGTAGCGAGAGCTATGTGAGAGTTAAAGTAGTGAATGCAAAAGTATTTCCTGGAACTGTGAGGAAAGTAAAGCAATAAATGTGAGGTTAAATAATGAATGTTAAAGGTATCTCATGTGGATAAAAATAACTGACTCTCTTCCTTTCATTATTAAAAATGTTAATGTTTTTATATTAGGAACTTTAAAGCACTCTTTCAAACTGCACTTAAATTTTCACAGAACAACATGGGCATGTTTCATCATGTGGCGATCATTACACACTCATAAACAGAATGACTTTTGCTGATGCCCAGGAGCACAAAATCTGGGTTTTTTTAATGACCGTCTAACTTTTTACTATTTATAACAATCACAATGAAAAGCAAAACAAGTCAAGCTGTAGAGTAGCTCTGATTTTTCCAATTACCTGCTAAATTATTCAGCAGTGCTACCCTGCTATGAGGGCAGTTTTACTGCATAATTTACAAATGAATAGCAAGAGTTCGACAAATTTATTGATTTGCACAAATCTATGTGAGAAGCATTAACAACAACAAAAAAAATCCCACATCTAAATGCACACGGTTCATACACCTGCCACATGATGCATAAATGCACAAATAAATGATAGATGAGCATGTTTGTGGCTTCTAAACATATCTGTAAACCCATTTTATTTATTTGTGGATTTGATTTATTTTTGTGATTCACTTACTACTTATTTGTGGATCTCATTGTATTTTGGAGGGAAACTGTGTTACTTATTGCAAATTACACAACAAAAATAATAATATCCTCATACCCTGGGAACAAGACAAGAGTATGTGTGTGTGTGTGTGTGTGTATATGTGTGTTTTTGACTGGGCATGTAGAGTGGTGTGAAGATCAGTGATCACTAATGTAGACACATGAGCACCCAACTGAGACAAGAGACAAGCCAGAGATAGGAGGAGGAGGTGTATGTGGTGTTGTGTGTGTGTGTGTGTGTGAGAGAGAGAGAGAGAGAGAGAGGCAGTCTTCAAGATATATGTACACAATTTACTGATTAATGCCTCAAAAGACTCAGCCGTGTCTCAGCAGGCTCATATCTCACACTTCTCACATCTTGCAGCCATTTCAACTGCAAACACAACACTTTATGCTACATGAGGATATTTCTGCCAATCAAAAGGTCTATTTGTTCCAACACTTGCTCACCTACAAATTGGGAGGTCTATTGTCTCATATTCATCTTGTCTCAAAACCAAATGTCTTCAGAGTATAGGGAAAAACAAAATAATTGCCATTCCAATACTTTCAGAGGGTACTGTAATGATGGGCATGTTGGAACTCTTTATATTATAGTATACTCGGGGTGGGGGGGTAGCATTTTTAATTTAGCAATGAATAAAATACAAAACCCCAACAAACTCTAACTTGTTAATAAACAACTAAATATTAAATTAACACGCAACATGAGTTAATATGGAGTAGGTGTATATACATATATATATTTTTTAATAATAAAGTTTTGGGGTTAACATGGCACACAACAGCTCAGTGAACTCCATGGATAAAACATGCTATGCAACTGAGCCTGTGATTGGTCCAAGTATTGGAGCTGACTCATTGCAAACATCGCACAGCTCTCACTAGCATGCTAAGTTGCAATTCTCAACCCTGGATTAATTGAATGGTCTCACCTTTATGTGGGAATATAAAGTGGGATGGGAACACCTTCTTTTTCTCTTTGTAAATATGGAACAAAATAAGCTATTCTTCCTGTTCCTCATGTTCTGTACTTTGTTTATGTACTTACACATATCTGCATCACAATAGTTTATGCTGTTGGAATTTGCAATCTTCTTCCTGAAGATTGTGGAAATTGTCATGAAAATTTTAATAGCGTCACCTGCAGCACTCAAACATGATCAGTACATAATCAGAGATGGTATGCAAGATTGTAAGCTTGTAAAGGTGATTTTAGTCTTTGTGCAATTAAGTATACTGAAGCCTTCAGTCCTATCAGGACTCATGAAAGAAAGTTTTTTTTTTTTTTTAACAAATTGTATAAGGAGCCAACCAGCCCCTTCCCTCCATTACGAAACAGTCACTGATGTCCTACTCTGAAGATGTCCTCCGTCCACACAGCATCACCCCACTATCAGGCGCACGTGCTCTCTCTCTCTCTCACACACACACACACACACATTCAACCATTCACCTAGGATGGCTACTGGACCAAATAGTATTGGTTCTCAGGTAAGAAGCTTGCATTGAACTTAGTGAGCTATGATTAACTCTTCAGAAGACTGCTGTGTCTGCAAAAAACCTTCACTCTGAAAAATATCCTGTCTGGTCCCATGGTTTAAGGAAGACTTTCTATATAGTGTCACAATTCATTATTTTCCTATAACAGCAAGTCCCAAATTGGTTCATTCATCTTATATCACAACAACTGACCAAAGATTACACATCTTTTACTTAAAGAACAACATGTCATTTGTGGTATCCATTTATAGTTTCATATAATGTTGTGGAATGTCTGTGAGACAAGTTATAGCAGCTATAAACAGTAGTTCCCTCACCAGTCACAAGATGACAATGCAAAAAAAATGCAGTTTTTCATGTTACTGAGTAACCAAAAAGTGAAAAGTATTTCCCATGGTGGAAAACCAGATTTACCTCTGACTGTTCTATAGCACTACTCATGTCTCCGTCCATAAAGGTTACTAAAATGTTCCTTACAGAAATCTTCCCTACAACAATGGTTATATGCTACACTTTGGTACATTTCAACTCTTTCTTTTCCTCAGTTTATTGGGCCTCAATGATCTATCTATCTTCATGTAAAGTTGTGTGTAAATGTTTTTGTAGGCCAAACTGAAGTAAAACTTGCCAGATTTATAAGTTTTCTTTGTACTCGCTTGTATGAATGCCAATCGCTCATAAATTACCAAATTACCAAGAACGTTCAAGGCCAGGATATATTACCTGGGGTTATTTCTACTTGTCATTTTATATAAAATACCTTTCCAATTTTTTATACTGTCAATATTTTTCACACTGTCATATGGAAATACTTAAATAAAATATCAAAATACATTTTTCATCTCTCATAAATCAGTGCTGAGGTAGCTGTCTGATCATACACCATGATGAACACTGTAACAACCCTAATGTGTGTGCAGGTAGCAAGCTTTAGTACCAACGTTACCATAAGAAGAAGCATGCTACCATTACAAATGAGAAACATAATTTAATCCCACATCTTACTTACTTGCTTGCTTAACCGCGTGTTGTTAAGTTTTAATTTATTTCTGGTCTCATCAAAAATGTCATCCAATTGTGATTTTTGAATAATGTTAAGTAAAATAAGTGATTGGCTTTAGTACACGATTATAAGAGGCAGCACTAACCATCCATGTTCATATACCGCATTTCCACCATCTAGTACCTTTTTTGTCACCTAAAAAGTCTAATGTTGTCTCTGATGGCCGCAAGAAGAAATATCCAAATTAATATGATGAAAGGAAAGTTGTGTACATCACCAAAGGCACCATAATAGATTTCAGAGAAGCAGATAAAGCACAATCACAAACAAGAGCAAGCAGCATGAGAGTACTCCAAACAAAAAAAACTCAGAGTTCAGATTCTGTTCATCATTTGAAAACACTCCAAGTGTATACACACTGGCACAAAAAGTCAAATTTCTAAAATATTAATCTCATAAATTATCCAATGTCTTGCCCTTATTTACATTCAACTTTCCACATAGATTTTTAGATAGAAATACAAGTAGTGTAGGGTTGAAACAATATGAGATTTATATGGTACGATAACCGTCTCAGAAACTATCAGTTTCACGGTATACGGTATTACACAATTAATATTATTATTAATTAGTTATTTTTTTTTAAATTTATTCGTAATTAATTAATTCATTATGTGTAATTAATTAATTAATTAGTTAGTTAGTTAGTTAGTTAGTTATTATTATTAATTAATTTTATTATTATTAGTAGTAGTAGTAGTTACAATGACGCTTAAAGGAATGAAAACAGCAGGGGTTTTTTTGGTTGAACAAATGCTCAATTATAATGGAAGACCTAAAATCATTTTTTAAAGACTTTTTTTAAAGGCCAGACTGCTCCTGTTTTTACCTTTAACTCACACACACACAGTCAGATCGGGGTCAGTAGCCATGTTTCCATCCATGTATTTGTATGCAAATTTTTGGATATCTCATAAAAAATGCTGGAGGAAACACCAGATAAAATCCACAAAATGCACATAAAAAACTTATTCTTAGGGAAAGAATTAAAAAAAAAAATTCAGATAAGAAGACATGCGCATAAAATATGATGGAAACACATTTAACAAATAAATTCCTCGATGTGATTGGATAATTGACTGATGTGATTGGACATTCAGCACATGTGGCCAACTTATACAGCACAATTTCCTGTGTGAACTGGGGCACGGTGGGTCACAATAACTGGACTAACCAGTGGACCAAGCTCTGTGCACAGCATCTCAAATGTTGTTTTTGTCATTCTGAAATGCCTGAGCCAAAGTCTGTCATCGAAATGATTTGGTATTATTACCTCCCAGAACTGTCTCACTGTCATGTGAGGAACGGGCAGACAGATGCAAATGCAGGTAGAGGTGTTTATTAACGATCGGGGCAGACAAATCCAAAATGTAGGCAACACTCAGAATCAGCAAACAGGCAAAAGTTCGGGCGATCAAAAACAGGTCTTCAGAGGAAGGACAATTTCAGAAAACACTAGGCAAAACAAGGTCAATAACAGAAACACGAACAGAGATATAAGCAGGCTTGGAATCGTCACAAACGCAAGGAATGAAGTGTATACTTCGCAAGGAGTGAGTGGAATGAAAGTCCTTTTGTACTGTGGCAGTGATAGTGCTGTGAATTGGATGCAGGTGTACGTGATAAAAATGAAGGTGAAAGTGAACGTGTCAATGTGTGAGTCTTATGGGAATTGCAGTCCATGGTGGCCATGTTTGGAGGCCGCGGAGCAGGCTGGGACCTAACAGAGCACCCCAACCCCACCCCGAGGAGCTCACAGCAGGCCTGATATTCCTTCTTGGTATACCTCGTGGACCTGGGCGATCAGGGTGACTGGCATGAATCTCCCTTGTGAGGTTTGGGTCAAGAATGTCTTGGGCTGGTACCCAGCACTATTCTTCTGGGCCGTACCCCTCCCACTCAATAAGGTATTCCAGCCGGCCTCTTCTTCGTCAAAATTTAAGATGTCTTTGACCAGGTTGGCCGGCTGGTCTTCGGTGTTAAAGTGTTCTTGAGCTGGGTGAGGGCCTGGTCTACAGCTGAGTTCCATGCCAGCCTCTTGGAGCCTCCTTTTAATAACAGTGTCAGGGGGTGTGCTATGGAGGTGAAGCCTCAGATGTAGTGCCGGTAGAAGTTTGCAAAGCCAAGAAATTGCTGCAAGTCCTTGACTGTATGGGGTGTAGGCCAACTGATGATGGGTCAACTTTGCTCTGATCCATAGCTACTCCACCCGGGCTAATGATGTAGCCTTGAAAGTCTATGGTTCTCTGATGAAAGCTGCACTTTTCCCCTTTAACGTAGTGTTGATGTCACAGACAGCGCTGGAGGACTTGGCGAACATGGCTGACATGACTTTCCAGGCACGGGGAATAAATCAGGATGTCGTCAATATAGGCAATGACGAATTTACCTAGCATATCTCTGAGAACATCACTGATTAAGCACTGAAAGACTGAGGGGTTGCTAGAGAGCCCATACGGCATCACCAGGTACTTGTAGTGATCTGAGGTAGTGCTGAAGGTGGTTTTCTACTCATCCCCCTCTCTGATGCAGACTAAGTTATATGCACTATGTAGATCGAGCTTGGTGGACACTTTGGACGATTGTAAGTGTTCTAGGGTGGCAGGGACTAAAGGCAGGGGTAGCGACAGTTTACTGTGCATTGGTTCAACCCCCAGTACTTGTTACAAGTCCACCTCCTTTTTTCTCCACAAAGAAGAAGCCCACAGACACGGAAGAAGTAGATGGTCTTATGTATCCCCTGCTGCAGTGTTTCTTGTATGTACTCCTCCATGGCCAGCTGTTCTGTGAGGGACAGGGGGTAAATATGATTGTGAGGAGGTGTGGCTCCTGGGATCAGCTAATGGCGCAATCATATAGTCTGTAAAACCGCTGGCTTTGGTCTTGCTGAAAACAGTGCTGAGATATTTGTATTCCAAAGGGATGATGACTGAGGCTTGATTTTCTGGGCTTTCAATGGAGGTGGTGGCAATGAGGAGCTCTGGTGAATGAATGCAGTGAGATTTGCATTATGATGACCATTTGGTGATTTCCTTGTCAGACCATGAGATGGAGGGGTTATGCTGCTCCATCCACAGGAGGCCCAGAATGATAGGGTGTCCTGGTGATACTGTGATGAGGAGTGTGATGTACTCCTGGTGAAGAGCGCTGACCTGAAGGAGCATGGGCTGAGTCCTGTGAGTTATGATGCATTCTCCAATGGGTCCTCCATCAAAGGATTGGATCTTTTGATGGCGTGGTAGCAGTTGCGTGGGGATGTTGAGCTGTTTCACAATGTTCTGGTCAATGAAGTTTCCAGCTGCTCCAGAATCAATCATGCGAGGAGACTGAAATGGACTCACCGGAGATGAGCGGGGACAGAGGTTCCTGCTTGAGGTTGGTTGTTTCTGGGCACATAGGTAGCACTGTTGGATGAGACGATCGGGTTGTCCACAACAGAAGCAGCACGTCTCTATGCGATGTCTCTCCCTCTCAGCTTCATTGAGCCTAGTTCGCCCAGCTGCATTCCGTCGAAGCTGGCGAAATACATGGAACACTGGAGCAAAAAGCCTTGGCATTGTGAAACTTCACTGGAGACTTTTTTCCGGTGCTGGCATAGGCGGAAAATAGGGCTGGGGTGGTAGGCTTAACGGCACAGTGTGAGAAACTGTTTGGGAGATTAAATCTACCTTGGCGTCGAGCTCCACGAGGAGTTGCTGCTGTTCTCCAATCAGATGACCATGAGCCGTGATCGCCTGCCACCAGCTCGGTGCGGCATCCACTGGAGTGGCAACTGGATTATGCAGCAAGACAATTATCCAAAGCATAGGAGTAAATCCTAGTCTTAGAAGGGAAAGACTGCTCTCCAGTTATCGGAAGCGTTTGGTTGCAGTTATTGCTGCTAAAGGTGGCACAACCAGATTTTATGTTAAAGTAGGCAATTTGTTTTTTACATGGGTGATAGGTGTTGGATAACTTTTTTTGCTTCAATAAAAAATAATAAAATAAAAACTGTATTGTGTGTTTACGCAAGTTGCCTTTATTTTATGTTGTATTTCTTTTGAAGATCTAAAATATTTAGTATAAAATATATACAAAAACGGAAGAAATAAGGCTTTTTCACAGCACTGTAGCTGGGAGTCAGGATGTGGAAAATGATTGACGTTTAAACATTCACGTTTTTTAATAAGGTTTAAAGTTATAAACGGAACATATCCCTTGATCTGAATGGAGGGATGTTTTTTTTTTTTTTGCAAACTGGATATCAGTCCTCGAGGACAACCCCCCTTTCTTTTTGGGATATTCAAAGTAATCCCACGTTGCTGATTTTAATTTCTATTACGGCAGGTGATGGAGTTTGGTGATATCAGCCTCGCTTCTCTCTGACATTTTCTCTACTGTGTGTGTGTGGAGCAAGTTGATGAGTCTGACAGGCAGTCAATGAGTAAAGGGGATTCAATGCGCAGGTGAGATTTTACTGTGTAGAATCTCAATCTCAGGCCATAATAATATCCGACACCATTTTACTGTTGGACCCATCACAGCAATCATTGTTCCACATTTACTCCAATTTAAAATGAGTCTCTTGACCTGAACAGTACACGGAATATCATCTGCTGCACAGAATATCAGGTGTAGAGACAAAGTGATTGAGTGCTTCAAAAGCAGGAGAGTGAAGACCAGAGTTATAACACAATAGTAAGGTGAAAAAGAAGGCAGCAAAGAGATGACTTATTAAATAAAAGTGAAATGTGGATAGATATACACATATAAATAGAACCGTATGCACCAATACAGAAAGCCATCAGAGAACGGCTGTGGTGCCGTTTGTGTGTTTAGCTTTAGCTGAGATGGCAGAAGATGGGTGTATGAAAGGAGGCTTGCCTGACTGAGCTTCTCCTCTACCTATCCTGATTGACAGCTCCTCAGTTGTGGATGGGGCTACAGGGTCCTCCACTTTCGCTTTCGCTGGTTTGGCGTCAGAAGGCAGGGTCAAAGCCAAATGCGGGTCTGTCTCAACACCCTGGGAAAAAACAAAACAAATTCAATTCAATTCAACTTTATTTATGTAGGTTTAGGTTTAGAGCAAGCCAGAGGTGATAAGGGAAAACTCCCTTAGACAACATCAGGATAGAACTCAAAAGAGAACCCATCCTCTTCTGTGTGACACTGGGCAGTGAGATTATGAGTTATTACTCTTCCATGCAGCTGTATGCTATAAAGTCAAACAGTACTGAGTGTGCTGAATGAACAAGCATCAGTACAAGCATCAGAGGCATTTTTAGGGGTTCAAACCTGAAGGGCTGAAACCATATTGTAAATGTAAGGATTTTTATTATTATTATTCTGTCCTAAAACTGATTGTGCAAACCAAACCGTAAGTCATAGAGAGCTGAAACTTTGAGGAAAGGTAGTACCGCAGAGTACTACAGCGTCGCAAAGTTTAAGCCCAAACGGCCAGATGGTAGAGTTATAGTGTGCATTTTTAAAAAATGGCCATAACTTTTTAACCATTTGATACGGACACAAGTGTCTTATATCTATAGAATCCTTGGGACCAGACAAACAAAACATATCTTCAATTTCACTTCAGTCATTAAAATTTTTGCGCCATCTTGGATTTTTCAAAAAACCTATTTTTGTGAACTAGTCCTAAGTTTTTCATCCGATCGAGACGAAACCAGTGCCAAACGATTCTATGGAGTCTCTTTACCAATAATTATCAACTATTGATAAGTATAACTTTTGACTTGAGATAGCTACGGTATGCGTAAACTTGGCGTAGGCGTGGCCACTTTTACGTAATTGGCTATAACTCTTGAATGAAATGAGATATCTCCACCAAACATGCTTATGTATGAGGTGATCTATGATCGCACAAAAAAACATTTGCGCAGTTTTGCCACATGGTGGTGCTATAATACCAAAAAAACATGAAATTGGCTGTAACTATGGAATGTTGATCGAATTGACTTCAAAATTCGCATACAGTGTCTTTGTCTGAGCTGCCACCAGTGTCTATGAGGACATTCACCTATGTTGACAAACATGGCCGCCATCAGCCAATCAGCAGCTATTAGACAATGTTAACAATGACCGATTGGAACGAAACTTGGTAGACCTATTTGACTTTTGGTTTAAGAGGTTTGTGCAAAGTATTTTTAAAAATCAGCCACTAGGTGGCGCTATCACATTTTTTTTTTTAGGTGTTAAAGGTTGTATATAACGCAATGTTTTGAAAAAAAAAACCAAAAAAACAAGTAATTTATATATATTAAAATGATACATATTTTCATTCTAAACAACTTTGCCTCAGGAACCACTTGGGTCCGTCAAACCGTTCTGTAAATATTTCAGATAATGTTAAAAACCTACTTCTGCGAACTAGTCATAGGTTTTTCAATCAGCATCAACAAAACAAGTGCTACATGATTCTCTGGAGTCTATTCATAAATAAATATCAAAAAAAGTTGAACTTTCAATTTTACGTGTCGATGGCATGCCAAAAGTAAATGTAGTGGACTTGGCCACATTAGTTACATAGTAATAATTCTTAAACGAATCATCAAATTTGGGATGCTTATGTAAGGGCTCAGTCTAAGGTCACTTGACAAAAATTGCTTTGCTTGCCCACTTGGTGGCGCTATAATAGCTTAAAAAACTTAAACTGGCTGTATAAATGGTGTGTAAACGAGTGTATATTAGTCGATGTTTCAGACATACACATGTTCTATCATCTGTTAGATTTCCTCATTCTGAACAACTTTGCCTCCTTAAGCACTGCTGTCAATCAAATTGTTCTTTAAATATTTGAGATTATTTAAAAACAGGGCTTTGCAAACTAGTCCTAGGTTTTTCGCTCAACTGAACCAAAACTATTGCAGGACAATTCTTTGGACTATTTAGATCAATAATTAACAAAAAAAAAGTTAAACTTTTAATTTACGCTTGAAAGGACACAGCAAAACGTTTGAAGTGGGTGTGGCCTCTTTTACTAAAATGGCTATAACTCTTGAATGGAATGAGATATTTTCACCAAACTTGGGCTCTGTATATATGGGCTCAATCTGAGGACAGATGTAAAAAAGTAACTGATTGTGACCAGTTGGTGGCACTATAACAGAACAAAATATTAAATAGGCAATAAACGTGGAACCATTGGTCCAATACACATGATAAATAAATCTTGCAAGAACTGTCCTTATCCAAGGTCCAATCAGCGTATATGAGAATCTGTGACTGTAACTGTGAATCTTGAAAAACCACCTTTGGTCAATCAAATGTTCAGCAGCTAGTACACAAGCTTAATGAAGGCAGATATTTCTTAAAATTATCTTGTTTTTTCTTTGATTTAGGTGCTTATAGGATTGCACAATATTAAGTACTATCTTTTAAGGTCTTTAAATATTTATAGTAATATCTTTTTTAGGCCCTAAACGGCTTGAACCACGATAATTGCTGCTTGCAGTTCTATTTTTTATTTGAGCTTCTCTATAATCTATAGTATCCATGTGAAATTATCCACTGAATAGTGAATGAGACTTGGGGATAAACTGTTTTCAGTACGTGCAATCTTTAGGTTTCAGCAGTGGGTGATTCTCAGGGGAAGGAAGCTTGTGTTTTTCCATTACAAATTACTTCATAAATAATATAATCAGTAACGTAATCCAAGTATCACAATATGAACGTAATGTAATCTGATTACTTTTGGATTACTTCAGGGTCACATACAGTACTGTGCAAAAGTCTTTGCACCCTATTTTTCAAATATAAACTTTGTTATAGATTTTTATTTTATGACTTCTACATTATCAAGTCAGTGCAAAAAACATTTTAGATTTCCAAACGTTAGATTTCTAGCACAAAATGAAATGTTCCAGAAAAATGTTTGTCTGTCAGTAAAGAAAGCAGCGTATTACATAAGAAACCACTTTTCGGACAAAACACACAATGAAGGCTTCTGGGTTTTGCTGAAAAAATAAGAAGCAAGTGCGACAGTCAAAGTCTCCAGAAGAACTGTGGCTGGTTTGGCAAGATGCTCAATAAAACTTACCAGCTCATTTCCTTATATAATTGCAGAAAGTGTAACTAAATAGTGACTTTGTTTCATTTATTACTGTTTATTAAAGACCTTTATAGTATTTTTTTTTAATTGTAGAAACATTTAATTTCTTTTTTTGAAGGCATCTTTGCTGTACAGCATTTCTTTGCATGTGCCTAAGACTATTGCACAGATGGAAAATAATTTTATTATGAGCTTATTTTTGGGCTTAAAACCATGTTCAATGTTTGGATTTATTTTAATAAAGTAAATAAGTAAATAAATGAATAAATAAAACATCACTGTCCCTGATGCGGGTAACATTACATCACAAAAGTTAGGGTGACCATATTCTGGTTTACCAAAAAGAGAACACCTTTTTATTTTTAATGTCTCAATAGCTTTCACAAAGTGTTACAGTGAATGCAGATTTTAATACACTGAAAAAAGACACACTATTAGCACCATTAGTATCACATAAATATATATAAATCCCTACATACATTTGAATGTCCATGGAATAAAATAAAATATCAGATGCCACAAGTGTACCTTTCCGCCATCATTTACACATCTGAATGACCATTTAATAACATGAAATTAAAAATGACCTTATATGGCCATGGGCAATGTTTCGACTCAGGACAGCTGTCAGTTGCTGCTATTGTCAAGCAACTGTTTGATTCCGTACACAACAGCGCTTCCCCTTCGCTGAGAATAAGCTAATGGTTGAGAAGCAGAATTTGGCCAATAGCTGCTGCAAGCCTTTTAGAATCGACCAATTGGTGTGCAAGGAGGCGGGAATTACAGAGACGGGTTAAAGCAATGCAAACATGCACATATATAATGCAGTATTAGACCATAAGCACATCATAATGAAACTAAAACTAAAACCAAATCCCGGACATTTTCTCAAATTTATAAATCCCGGCTGGACGCTTTTTTGAGGTCTGAAAAAGAGGATGTATGGTCACCCTAACAAAAGCATTTCAGAGAACATTTTGTGTTAATTTCTACCAAATTAACTTTGCGCAAAATGTATTTGTGCATGCACCAGGAGGTTGCTCATGTGAGTCATGACTGGCAAGAGAGAACCAGAACTATAATCAAGCAGCTGTCTACTTTGTGTTATTAAAAGATTAATTTCTTTGCTTTTAAATGAAACAAATGTAATCCTGATAGTATTCTAATTTTTTACAAAATGTACCTGTAATCTGATTACTTTGTTTTTTTGACGTAACTGTAACGGATTACAGTTACCAGTTTTTTTAATCCTGATTACGTAACGGCGTTACATTTATTCTGTTACTCCCCAAGCCTGTTTATAACATCCAGTCACTTAACAAATTACCTGAGAAGAGTCACAGGAAAAAATGTCTTCAAATGATCTATTGGTCATTTGTGCCATGAATAAAATTCTTTATTAGACGAATGGCACAGTCTCGGATGGGTCTTATACAAATGATATGTGAAAATCTGCATTAGCAGAGAAACTCAAGTGATGAATTCAAGCTTTGAAAGAAATTCAACTAACTCCATTACTAAATTCCAATAACACTAACACCACATTCTATCTAGCTAAACATTCAATGCATCATTAACAGAGTTGGGTGTAACGCATTACAAAGTAACTGGTTACTGTAATCTAATGACTTTTTCTGATAACGTAATGTAATGTAATGTAATGCATTACATTTTAAATTTATGTAATTTGATTACAGTTACTGAGGTCAATAAAAATGATGTTACTTGCGTTACAAATTTATTGTTAAGAAAACAATATTAAGTAAAATGCATTTTTTAAATAAATGACATTTTTCCCCGAAGATTTTTTGTTTAGCCCGAATAATTCTCCAATTGGAGCGGTTTGTCACTACGTAACTGAACGTCAGTAAAATAATATCTTTTTATTTTTTTATTTAAGATTTTATATCTTCAGTGAACGGAGACGAGACCAATCAGACAGCGTTTACAGGAAAATACGTGGAAACAATAGTGTCTTATTGGCTGACAGTCTCTCAATTCTGCCAAACGCTAGCTCACAGTCAGTGTGAGGAAAAATGGATATACAGTGATTTTTTTTTTAAATCAGTAAAGGTGCTGAAACTGAAACAGTAACATCCTCTGAGCAGGAAAACAAGGTGTGTAAATGTCTGTATGAGTTCCAGTTTACGTGAACATGATATGAACAGAGCATAAGGAAAGATAATGTACTTTGCATGGCATTGTAGCAGATAAACCCATAAAGTGATAGCTTAGTTGTGCTTCCCCCTGGCTAGCGACACCAGACTAGCCTAGTTATAAAAGTTTGATATTTCATCGGTCTGATACATGCAGTAATCAGTAATGTAATCAGATTACAATTTTAAAGTAGTAACTAGTAATCTGTAGCGGATTACTTTTTTAATTAACTTACCCAACACTGATCATTAAACAGATAGCTCATTGCAGTGACACAGCATAACTATAGCTATTATGCATTTTGGAAAAAATGGTGGCAAGAAATATCCTAATAATAGTGAGAATTACACAGAAAATCCATAACACCAATCCAAGATTAAACACCACAATTATTTGCATCCTCCTTGCAGCTAGTTCTTTGGCAAAACTGCCAGAAATGCCACAATGATGCAAAGCCATGCAACATAAACCTTAATCTAAATCATAGAATTTTGATAATAAAAGAGCAGAATGCCAAAAAAAACCAAAACATTTGTGCTTTTTCTTTTCAAATGTGTGAAAGACAATTACTATAAAATGAGCAGTCATAAACAGACATTTTCTTTATTGCAAATTTCTGAGTGGCCATGCCATCTACCTCTCCCAAAGACTTCTTTTATGCAACAGACATGATTGGCTTCCTCAGCATTTCTCTACTGTGGTTCTCTACCTGTTTCCCGCTTCTGATATGAGCCAAAAATTGGTTATCAGCTGCCCGCATCAGATTCAAGACAATTCTGCTTGCCTACAAAGCTAGCTGCACCCATCTGAAGGCACTCATCACACCCTGTCAAGCCAAAAGCACGGCTAGGACCACCACCTCTCAAGGTACAAGTACACATGACACAAACTTTAAATCGACCACAGTTATTAGTGAGTCTCCTTATACATAAAGTTACACAAACTCAGGAGCACTCAAAGGATACAAACATTTTTCTAAACTAACTGCTTTTTCATGAAGACCATATTTCTTGCATAAATGTAATGAAAGGAAATATCTATATAATGGAGCTTACATGACTTCATTTCATTAACAGCTCTATTGTGTAAGGTTCAGGTTGTATATCAGTCATGTCCTTTGTATATTTCTAATTCAGGTGATTTTTATTCGGCACTGTTTTAATTTTACAGCACATTTATTTAATCCACAGCACTCTACAGACGGAATCCAGTCTGAACACAGAGCTGGCACCTCTGAGATTTGTACTCACAGTGAGTTTGTATGATATCATAACTTTTACATTTTTTTTTATATTTTTCAGTGAGGTGGACTTTGATTAATGTTATTAACCACCCTTTTTCCTAATTGTTTAAAAATACTAAATAGTGTTCTTAAAACACATTTCAATTTCTTCTGTTCAAAACTTAATTTTTTTTTTTTTGCAATCACTACCAGCTTTATTTGAGAATTTTTTCGCTCAATAATTAGGGAAAGAAAATAATGGACCATTTTTCTCCCAGGAAATACCCAGACAACAGAAGACAACACAAAGGAGCCTCTCTCTCTCATGTGTGTGCCACCAGAAATCATTAAGCACAGCAGATACTCTCCCTACAGTCTTCTCATATATGAAATGCTAGTTTAATTTTCAAGAAAAAGTATTTCTTATATATTTGCTGCACATAAGTGCAGTTGAAAATGCCTTTATTTTAAGCCTGATTAACCTACAGTGCTAAACTTGAATAAAAAATGTTAATAATAGGCTGTTTATTTGGTGTTTAAGAGTTTCCTCAGCCTGCTTGTTTCTGCTGAATAGTTTCTCTTTCTGTGTTTTCATCACAAGCAAGAAATCCAACATATTTACAATTCTCATGCTATAGTTACCCTAATGTACACTCAATTATATTCTGCAGCAATAAAACTAAGATATGACTCACAACTCTGACCATGCACTGTTAATCTCTGTGCAATTACATTCAGCATTACTATTCCAGGTTTTCCCCTCAACTCAGTCCAACATCTGTCACACAGAGCATGGACTGATCAAAGGCTGATGAATTATGTTCGCTGTGAAGTGTAAATATTGCATTGAGTTTGATCACAGCAGTGGATTGAGTGCTGGAGCTGAATTATGATTTGACATCAAACATACAGCAAGTTTGTTGACATTCAAATGAATAATGTCTCAGTGTCGCCTTTGATATTTATTAAATACAATTATCTTTAACGATTTATATAAGGGTTTCCTTAACTAACATGGTTTACTGTATTAGTTAATTAACAGACCATAAACTAAGTTAACAAAATACACCTGCATGGACTAATATTTTAATCATGGATTGAATAAACAAGTCACATAAACTTACTTAACTCTAGTTTGGTAAATATTTAAATTATTATTCAGCCCCTCAGTAAGAACTACAAGTGTTCATTAATGTGTTGATAACTGCTGGTGATGTTGATTAATGTGTTGTCACTGAAGGCTTGTTATAAGCTAATATTATGAACACTGATTAATGCAAGAATGTGCTGATTAGTTGGCTTGCTTGGTTTATTATTTAATCAGTAAAGTGTTGGTTGCTTTCTTGATACTTTTGATTGTTTATTCGTGATAATCAGCATATTAAATACAGTCCGTTAAGGGAAGCTTAATCTAAAACCTTAGCCAATTAATCTTCTGTCTTTCCATGTGTACATGTTTGGGTGTTTACACTATGTCAAGTTCAATAGGTTTCTGATTTTAAAGCAAAGTTATTCATGCAGCATGATTTACAGCGCCCTCCACTAATATTGGCACCCTTTATAAATATGAGCAAAGAAGGCTGTGAAAAGTTGTCTTTAAATTTTTAAATAAGGTTGTGCAACAATTATTGGCACCCCTATGAATTCATATGAGAAAAATATATTTGAAATATATTCCCATTGATATTTTACATTTTTTAAATACACCTGGGTGACTAGGAACAGGAAGTTGTTCAACCATCACTTCCTGTTTCACAGGGGAATAAATGTGAGGTAACACATAGGTCAAATTCCTCTAGTCATTCATAATAATGGGTTAGACCAGGGTGTATAGCTGTGATGTGCAGCAAAAGGTTGTTGAGCTTCACAAAATGGGAAGTGGGTATAAGAAAATAGCACAAGCATTGAAAATGCCCATTTCCA
>JANDJT010000032.1:21838056-21848655 GCA_024331685.1 Stegophilus panzeri | reverse complement strand
GGTCAGAAAGTCTCCAAAACTACAATCCGAAGTCACCTACATCACCACAAGTTGTTTGGAAGGGTTTTAAGAAAAAAGCTTCTACTCTCATCCAGAAACAAACTCGAGCGTCTTCAGTTTGACAGACACCACTTGAACTTCAAATGGGATCGGGTTCCATGGTCAGATGAAACCAAAACAGAGCTTTTTGGCAATAAACACGGAGAGGTAGCCATATGGAAAAGTACCTCATGCCCACGGTTAAATATGGTGGTGGATCTTTAATGTTTTGAGGCTGTTTTTCTGCCAAAAGACCTGGACATTTTGTTAGAATACATGGCATCATGGACGCTATCAAATATCAACAGATATTAAATGAAAACCTGACTGCCTCTGCCTTCAAACACTGAATATTATTGAATAAAGAAAAAACACAGCAGGAGAACATTACAGAAATTTCTGCATCGTGTTCACAAACTAATGAATGCTAGCACTAATGATTTTTAAATAATTCAATACTACTGTAGAATTAGACAGCATTTAATGAAAGCATTTAAAGTTAAGCTGATAGTGAAAACTGCACCCTGTTGGACACTGTTCCACCCCTTGCTGGGAATTAGTACACACTGAACAGTTTTGTGAGAAATGCTGCCATAACAAAAAGCCCACGCTTTCAGAAATGATGTTAGTCACTGTGGAAGCGAAAAATTTTATGCTCTTGCAGACTGGTTTTATTATGCAAGAGTTAAAAGTTAAGTAACATTTATCACAGGTACCAAATACTACTGTTATCATTGACATTGAAACCATTCAGCTCTGCAGAACATAGAGATTGAATGACTAATGATATTCAACATGAAAGTTGCATGATTACACATGATAAGAAAACACTTTCACTGATCATCATATATAAATTTATTATTATCCATTGAAGTCGAAATTAATCTACCCTTCGACGCTTTTTCATTTTGTAGAATTTAATTAAACCTGTCTCTTGCATAATTGAAATAATCACAACGTTAATTAGCTCACAAACGTGACAGGAACTATGTGACCAAAATAACAGTTTCCACCGACTGCCAGTAATGTCCATGTATCATGATGAAACGTTATAACTGGGGGCGGCTGGAATTCATTACGTAAAAGCATGATTAAAATTCAAATTTGTCATGACTACTAAATAGTGCCCATGGTAAGTGTAAGGTGAGAACGTACTTTGTGTGACAGTGGATATGAAAATAGATGGTAGCGTTCACAGCCAATAGACAAGGACTGACAACATAATTGAGATAATCAGCTTTTACACTTTTATCTCAATCTTACAAAAAATAGAGAAAACAAATGATGAAACCTAATACACTAACAAATGTAAAAGAAAATCTTCTGGCACAATTTATGTCCAAGAAAAAGCTGCAATTATCAGTCAATTTTCATGTGTTTTCAGAACATACTTGATGGTTCTGAGGGAATCAACAGAGTGACTGAACCAGAGGTAGTATCACCTACCATCTACATAAATGAATGCTAGACATAAACACTAAAAACATTAAACACTGCTCAATAGAGCCAACAACAAGTACATACACATATAGCTTGTGTTACAAAGTCAGCCATATCATCAACTTAAATCAGCAAAATACAAGTTTGAATGGAAGTTTTGCTATACTTCACATTTTCCCCTAATAGTCTACTTTGTGTTTGTGTGTGTGTGTGTGTGTGTTAGTTAGTGTGGTTACACTACTGACTTGACGCAACATTCATATCAAATGTAAGATCTTAGCTGATGAACTACAAGGAGTGAATAACTGATTCTCATCAGTTTCCACAATGTTCCATTTTAACTTCCACCAGGGGGCATCGTCAGACTTAAGGTCAACATCACCCTTCACGTCATTAGGCCGAGAAGTTAATCATAGCAATTTTGACCAGAAAGTGTAGGCCACTGTACAATTATTTCGCAGTATTTTTTACAGTCTCCAATGTCATATTCAGACAAATATGCCCATGCATTATTGTACTGTAATCTAATAGCCGAAATGTTTATTAGCCTTAACCGTTGAGCCACAACTGCCCTATTTCTTAGTTATAAGAGTTTCTCATCATCTCCTGCCAATGTGTTAAACTTGTTGATGGCTGTATTGTTGCAGTTTTGGCAATTAATTCGATTTAAAATAATGAGTTTGTTGAATATCTGCTCTGCACACGTCAGACTGCTGATAAATAAACGTCCTCTTATCACTCTACTGTAATAATGACAGATTCAGTTAGGGTTTAAACCACTGATGAAATTATGTGAAATAATTAAGCCAATCTTTTCCTCTTATAAAAGAATAAAATTCCTCTAATAAAGAGTTAGTGTGTGTCAATGAGAGAGAGAGAGAGAGAGAGAGAGAGAGAAGACCTAAGTTCAAGTGGTTAACAGAAAAATAATCATGGAAATCAAGGATAAAAAGTTAAAATCTATAACCCAGTCTGTCCCTAGCTTAGTGGATTCAGAAAGCATTCAGAACCATTTACTTGTTGCAAAACTGTTTACTTTGTAGAAGCCCCTTTGGCAGCAATTTCAGCTACAAGTCTTCTTAGATACATCTCTACAAGCTTTGCACATCTGGATTTAAGCAGTTTATCCCATTCTTCATGGCAGATCCTTTCAAGCTCCATCAGTTTGGATGGCGAGCATCTGTGAACTACCATCATCAGGTCTCTCCACAGATGTGGGGTTTGAGCCTGGATTTTGGCTGGACACTCAGAGACTTTCCCCAAAGCCACTCCAGTGTTGTGTTATGTTGCTTAGGATCATTGTAGTGTTAAAAGTTGAACTTTTGCCCCAGTCTAAGTTTGCGTGGACTCTGGAGAAGGTTATATTCAAGAATCGTTTTTCCACATGTGGTGGCCAGGCTCCTTTACATCTCAACTGTGGCTTCCATCTTGCAATCTGCAATGAAATTTATGGAATGTTGCAGAGATGGTTGTCCATCCAAAAGGTTCTCCCATCTCTGCACAGGAATTTTGGAGCTATTTTAGAGAGAACCAACTCTAGGAAGGTTCAAGGTTGTGCCAAGCTTCTTCCATTTCAAAATGATTGAGGCCACTGAGGTCCTGGGAAGACTCAAAGCCTTAGAGATCGTTTTATATCCTTGCCCTGATCTATGCCTTACCACAATTTGATCACGACGATCCACAGACAGTTCCTTGGACTTCATGACTTGGTTTTTGTCCTGAGAATGAAATGTAAATTGTGGGCCCACATTTCTGAGACACTAGGCATTTGTGGGTGTCTGTGAGCTCATGTATGTAGAAGAGGGCTTTCCTTCAAGTTTTTTAAGGGTGTGTTGGTCTTCACCCTCCCCAGTTGGTATAGTAGCTGTTGTATGATAGAGGAGCGCTGGCTAGTGGGTGGGAATTGGACAAGAGCAAAATGGGGGAAAATTCCAAGGGGAAAAAAAGCAATAACAGTGCATTAATATAAACCTGTGATCTGCCTTGCTACCTGCACAGAGCTGCTGTTATAGAAAATGAATCATCTTCTCTGACCAATCACATTCAAGACCATAACTGCACTGTGGTATAAGTATATTTGAATATTTCTGAATAAGTGTACAATTTAGAATGTGTTTTTCTCCCTGACTCACATCTTTGGAAATGAGACGCAGTGAGGCATAACTGCAAACCCCCCACCCCCAAAAAAGTCTGGCTTTACTGAAGCTTCATTCATACAGCCAATATGCAGCCACTTCAAGTTAAGTTAATACTTGCCAAAATGCGCCAGTGCCGATGTTTTTCACTACATAACTTCAACTGAGTAAAAGGGGTTTTCTGGCATAACGGTGGGACAAATATATAACGTGATGCTTTCTAATTTGTGCGATTTCATAGCTGTTCAAACATGTTAGTTAAAAAAATAATAAAAATCACTGAAGTAGAGCTGATCCAATTCCAGTTTTATAAATATGAACCAGTGCGGCTTCTGTAGTAGATCAGTTCAGTTTATATAATCATATGGATTTGTACAAATTATTTAGCTGATGGAAATGCACCAGAGCAGAGACTAGCCAGAGAAAGAGAGAGAGAGGGAGAGAGAGAGAGTTTGAGAGGACAGATAGGGACTTAAAAAAAAAATAATTTACTGTTTCTTGTCTGATGACTCAACAACAAAAACAGAATGTTTAAAGGCGAATACACCGAGGTTGTGTTTTTATTCCCGTGTCACATTCAAAACAGACATGTTTCATCTATTCAGAGGAGAGGTATGCATCAGGACAAAATAAAGTCACTGAAGTGGACTTTTTATTTATTTATTATAATATAGGTGTCAGATAGGAAGCTTTCAGGACAAAAATTTTGGTGAATTTACAGGCTGCTCACACGGCTCTGTATGACGCATTTACCACATGCATTCATTCATATTCAGTAACTGCTTTATTCTTCTCACAGTCATGGTGGTTTAAGTGGCTAATTTGTATATATTTCTGGAAACAGAACAAACAGTTTGTTAGAAAATATCCTAGGCAGGAAAAATTTCTCAACAGTAATGACCGCAGGATTCACATTCTCAGAGTCTGGGCACGAGTTAAAAGTGGTAAGTGGAAACAATATAACCACTTCAAATTATCTTATTTATATGAAGCATTAAATGGGAACTCTTTTTACCATTCAGTCACTTTTCTAGAACTTTATAAGTAAGGAACTTTATACCCACACAATATTACACAAACAAACATTAAGACATTAAGGTCATGTTTGACCTGATAACACTGAGTGATACAGTATATAAAATAATATCACTCGTATTGTTTATATAGTCAGTCTGATGCCTCTGCAGTGTATTTGATGTGCCCAAGACCAGGAGTTCCACACTCTCATCTTATTCTCATCCAGCAAAAACAAAGTTATTATTGTGGTGAATCACAAAGTAGCTTAGTGTATATGAGCATTATGATACACTTGCTGAAACATGTTCTTTTAATTTTCTCTATTCAACTGATCCAATAATACCTACAATTATGGCATCACAATCAAACTGAAATCGCTCTACAGCAATAAGGACATGATGGCACCTTTGAAATCACAGCAGGAAGCCTGAGTGAGCAGCACTCTCAAACCAAATAACTTGTGTGTGTTTACTTGTGGCCATGCTTTGACTTATTGCATGTGACACTTTTAATCAATCTCAGTGGGCGAGATGTAAACAAAATCTAAGGTCTAAAAAGCAGACAGATTATAAATCAGCCGTTGTTGGGCTTATCAGCGTTGTGCAGTCCAACAACACCAAACAGGATTGTGGGTGAAGAAAATAAAACACGTGCTCTCATGTGAAAAGGTCCGAAATGGCACCAGTGCTCTTTTGTTTAAACAGCAGATATCCTCCTCACTCATTCTCACTGTAATATACATTCTGTATAGCTGATCATTAAAGATGAGCATGTCCAAGCTATATCCTTGATTTGGGTACAAAGAAGGCCAAAGCAATGCAAAGGGAAAGCTTTTGATCAGATTAGTGTTGAATTTTTGAAGCAGAATTTGAATTTTGTGTAAATGGAGTGGACAGGCAGTCCAATGATGTAGACAGAGAGAGGAAGAAGGAAAAATGTGGGTTATTGGAGCCCTGTCTTTTCATCTCCAGGCAAACTCTGAGAATTGAGATAAGACAAGGATTAAGGACAAATTTTTCCACCATCTTGGAGGTAAAATGTCCGCAGGCAATCCACTTCACTAAAACAGATTTAAAGAAAATAAAGTTAAAGAAAATTGTATCTACTGCAGGCCAAATAACTTTTTTAATCCACCAGTTAGAGTTCTCCACCAGTGTGTAATGCTGTTTCAGTGCAACAATGCAACAAAATTAAAGACTCAAAGTCCAGCACTAATTAACGTGTTTCTCTTAAATGATCCATTTGTGACCAGCAGTGAACAGAAAAGTGGTTGGTGTCATGGAATATTGGAGAAACTACGTTTTGCTTTAGCCACTGCACCATGTCACATGTCTCATGTTTAGCTTATTAGCACTGGTGTGTATATTTAGACAACTTCTGCACTGCACGCGTTGTCTTGTGTTGCTTGTTCTGTCTCCATGTATCACGTTATGCTCGTCTTTGTTCCATGCAAGTGCTTTGTTTGTTGTGCTTTGTTGGATACTTTATTAAACATTTCAATTATAGTCTGCATTTTCATCCACCGCAAATCCCTGACGTGACAGAACACAAGACCGAATAAATGGATGCAGCATATTTTTTCAGCGTGTAAGAGGCCCTTTTTGAAAGGGAAAAAACCGAGGTGGGAGAAGGAAGGAAGATTCTCCCTGATCAAGGCCAATCTGGAACGCTTCAACATGATGTACTCACTCAGGAACTATCTCGAGAAGGAGCCTTCCAGGCAGGGAGAAACCATCTCCCACCCTCCCTGCCCCAGTAAGGACATTGATCTGCCTCCCTCCCCTACAGTGGATCTCATTCAGCCTGCTGAGTCAACGGAGAGCATTGTTCAGCCTCCCTACTCAACCGAGGATGCCGCTCAGTCTCCTTGTTCAGCTGAGGATGAAGTTTAGTCTCCTTGTTCAGGTGAAGATGTTGCTCCACCTCCTGGTGCGGCCAAGAGCTCCGTTTTACTTCCCTGCTCCGCCTCGGATATCACTACACCAGGCTCCTCTTCGCACATTTCTACTCCACTGAAGACATCACTCTGCCATCCTGCTCCACTGAGGATGTCGCTCTGACATCCTGCTCCACTGAGGACGTTGTTCTGCCTCCATGATCCGCTGAAGACGTCGCTCCTTTTGTTTGCTTCACATTATATGTCGCTCCCCCTTCCTGCACCATGAAGACATCGCTCCCCCCTCTGGCCTCACGGCAAACATTGCTCCCCTTCTAGCTTCATGGTGAACGTCGCGCCCCCCTCGGGCTCCACCGTGAGTTTCGTTCCACCCGCAGGCTGCGCAGTAGCCATTGTGTCATCTCACTATGGTGAGGAAGAGACCAACCCATTTCTGAACCTCAGGGAACATGTCAAGTGTCCTCCATCTAGCTCCGTGAGGGATGACACACAGTGGAAATCTGAAATGCTTTAGGACATCTGGTCTGGGGATCCAGGACCCCCTCCTGAACAGATTACTCACTCCGGTAGATGCTCCTTGAGGGGGGGGTTTAGGGGTGGCGGCGGGGTTCTGTCATGTAATATTGGAGAAGGACTAGAAACTACGTTTCCCATCAGCCACTGCACCATGTCACATGTCTCAATTCACCTGTTTCATGTTTAGCTCATTAGCACTGGTGTGTGTGTGTGTGTGTGTGTGTATATATATAGTCACATTCTGCACTGCACGGGTTGCCTTGCGTTGCTTGTTCTGTCTCCATGTATCACGTTATGCTCGTCTTTGTTCCATGTAAGTCTTGTGTTGTGCTTTGTTGGATACTTTATTAAACGTTTCACTTATAGTCTGCATTTGCATCTGCATCTAATCGCAGATAGTTGACAGTTGGAGGCTTCAGCTGAGACCTCACGGGGCAGACCAAAATGCTGCTGCTGCTGTGTGTGTGTTCAATATTTGTAAACTAGTCAGTGTGCACTTGAAAGCTAAAGGCAGCATATTCTACTGGTTGGTTATTTTAGACAATAACCAGTAAATATATAATTCTGGAAATTAATAACTTTTAATTATTAATCTGACACCATGTCAGTGCAGTGACTGACCTCATATTCCCGCTGTGTGTGTTTAACCTGCAAAAAGAATCCAAGAATATGTAGTCATACACACTCTGACAGATCCGACATGTAATTTAAGTCGTAAGTTGCCACTTTTTTCCGGGCTAAAGCAAAAGAAGCACACTCCTCACTTTTTTTTATTAGTTGTTTAGGAAAGAGCACTGAGTAACATTACTGTTTAATCTACAATGACTAACAATAATCCAAATGGGGTCCTGAGTGACCACCCCTTTCGCCCACCCTTTGAGATGGCTCTGACTATAATTCATCTTGTTTGGAGCATGTGAGCATCACAGCACTCAAAGTGTAAAAACTGGTTACAGTTCATCTACATATTCTAAAATATCAGCATTTCATACCAGCAGTATTCTTGCAATCACCAAGAGAAAGCAAAATGGCTACTTAGAAACACTAAAATGTTCCCTGATTGACAAAAACAAAGAGAAGTGTGTTTCTTTTGCTGAAGCTGGTGAGAGACTATGATGAGCAGTGAATGACGTGTGAATCTAAGGATGAACAAATGCTACATTGTAAAGCACTCAATACCTCTGCTATATTATTTTACCTCTACTCCATAATATTTGATTATTTTCAGGGTTATCACTCCTTCACTCTCACTGTTCACTGAAGAGATTTCAGTGTCAGTCTTCATATCTCACTCACTGACACCTTCACACTTTCATTTTCCTTCAGACTTACTCAGTGTCTGGGATACAGTACACTGCACACCAATCCAGTTTTAGTGACGTCCTCCACATGCAGTGATGTGACCTAATTACCCCAACACTGTGTTGCGTGCATACTGAGGCAAGTGGAGAAATGAGACGAAGGGTGAAGAGGAAGCTTGCACCAGGAGTGAGACAAAACAAACGAGCCACTAGTTGGACTGACATTTAACATGCATCTTCACCCACTTTACCAATGTTTATACTTCTACAGATACAATGACATGCACAAGCATGCACTCTACTAAAATGAGAGCTCGTTATATAAATGCCTATTGACCAAAAACAAGAAAACACTGCGCACATTACCTTTCAAGGTGGAAAGACCATGTCACAAAAGACAACAAAAACTGTTTATTTGAAGATTATTACTTTTCACACTGTATGAGATGATCCCAATAAGATCTTGGCCGAATTCTATACCAGACTGAGACATAACATGTTCTGTCAGATTATATGATGAAGATACTTTAACGAGAGACCTGCATTTAAAGAAAATTACCGGGACTAATGCAGAAAACAGGCTTGTATAAACACGAACATTAGCATGTTTCATTTATGTATGTCCTTGTCACCATCGCCTCTGGCTTGCTCATTAGGGATAAATAAAAATTTTATAGCTGGATTTCTGTAAAGCTGCTTTGTGAATGTCCATTATAAAAAGGGATATGTGAATAAAATTGAATTGAACTGAGTTTTGCGTAATCCTTTGCCATCCTCCTATTGGTGGATTTTAGACAAATGTTGTAGCAGAGTAAAGACTCTGACATTTCAATAATGTTTCAGACACTGACAAAACTTTTTTTCGACGGTCTTTGGTCACAAATGCACTATATTGGCCATGGGTGAGCTCACTGCATTATGAGTTCTAAGACCACCAATGTCAACTCATGACGAAAGAATTCTTTCTTATGATGATGTGTGACTGTGATAACAGATTTTTTTTTTTTAAATTTTAAACCATGAAATATCACATTGACATTCAGACCCTTTGCTATGACACTTGAAATTTAGCTCAGGTGCATCAGCTTTTTCTGGATCATCTTAGAGATGTTTCTACAATTTCATTGGAGTCCACCTGTCGCAAGTTCAACCTGTCTATATAAGGTCTAACAGAAACATTCCTCCCTAAACAACCAGGGCTCATTCTAACGGTGCATGGTGGTGGTAGCTTTACGTTGTGGTGGTGTTTTCCAGTGGCAGGGACTGGGGCACTGGTCAGAGTGGAAGGAAAGTTGAATGCAACAAAATACAGAGATATCCTTAATGAAAACTTGTTCCAGAATGCTCAGGACCTGAGACAGGGACAAAGGTTCACCTTCCAAAAGGTGATCCTAAGCAGAGAGCCAGGACAACGCAAAAGTGGCTTAGGGACAACTCTATGAATGTCCTTGAGTTGCCAGCAAGAGCTTGGACTTTAGCCCAATTAAACATCTCTGGAGAGACCTGAAAATGGCAGTCCACCGACGGTCCCCATCCAACCTGACAGAGCTTGAGAGGATCTGCAGAGAAGAATGGCAAACAATCCCCAAATACATGTGTGCAAAGCCTGTCACATCATACCCAAAAGACCTGAGGCTGTAATCGCTGCAAAAGGTGCTTCAAATAAGTACAAATAAGTTAGGGGTCTGAATACTTAAGTGAATGTGATATTTCATTTTTTTCTGTTTTTTGCTTTGTCATTATTGAGAATGGAGTGTAGACTGATTAGAAAAAATTACTTAGCATTAAGGCTGCAACATAAAATGTGAAAAAATGAAAGGGACTGAATACTTTCTGAAAGCACTGAGTGTGTGTGTATATATACATACATACATACATACATACATACACACATACATACATACATACACACACACACACACACACACACACACACACACACACAGTATATTGGCACCCTTGGTAAATATGAGCAAAGAAGGCTGTGAAAAATTGTCTTTATCTCTGCTCTCATGGATATCAAACAATTGCAAACATAACTTTTTTTAATCCCAAAAAAAAAGTCTTTGTTAAATATAGGCGTGCAACAATTACTGAATTCATATGAGAAAAATATGTATACTTTTAAAAAAAAAAGTATATTCCCATTGATGTTAAAAATTGTTTTTAGTACACCAGGGTGACTAGGAACAGGAAATTGTTCAATCATGACTTCCTGTTTCACAGGGGTATAAATATGAGGTAACACATAGGC
>JANDJT010000032.1:21808924-21827852 GCA_024331685.1 Stegophilus panzeri | reverse complement strand
ACTGATCGGAAGGTCGGGGGTTCAAGCCCCAGCACTGCCAAGCTGCCACTTTTGGGCCCTTGAGCAAGGCCCTTAACTATCTCTGCTCCAGGGGCACTGTATCATGGCTGACCCTGCACTCTGACCCCAACCTCCTAACATGCTGGGGTATGCAAAGAAAAGAATTTCACTGTGCATATGTATATGTAGGCACACTATACAATAAAGACTCATTATCATTATTAGTATAGTGTTCCTTATAAAGTGCTCAGTGAGTGTATACACTCATTGGTTTTCACACACACAATCCTTTAGTAAATCAGTCCTCAGTCTTAATGCATTTAGTAGAACGTCTTAAAAAAAAAAAAAAAATCATCTAATAAAATTAACTAGCACTACCTGCATATTAACAATCAGAGAATGCTCAGTGATTTTCAACTGAATCATTGATGGAACTAGTTTTCATTTACTATTAGGACTGGGAAAAACCTGCAGTATAACTTTGTCAAATACATACAAATCCGTTCAGTGTAAAAATCTTCAAATCGTAATACCGCTGGTCACATTGCACATAGAGCAAGAGCAAATATAACAGTAACTCAAATCTGTTTAGCTTCATAAATACAGGAATGAGGGCTCTTGACCACATGCTCATTTTCCCCAGACTACTGAGCTATATGTAGAAACGCTTATGATGATGGATCAGAAGTAAACTGTGCTCAGAATAATAATAGCTCCTGCATCTCTGTTGGAATGTGGAGATACCCAATATCCAAGACAGGAAAGCATTAATGCCACTTTTTTTCCATTTTCAATGTGATACTGATATAAGAGTCTTGTGTATCAGCCAATACCCAACGTATCCAGTATCATGCCCATTCACTCATGTAAGCCTAGTGCAAGTTAAATTATGCAAATGAACACACACCACGTGAAATGATAAAGTACGATGGTAATCAAAGCAGATCAGACTGCAAACAGTGCTCTATGAAAATATAAATTTGTATTCCAACAATACAAATAACCCGATAAAACATCTTATGGGCGTTTACACAAGATCTTTTATAGAGAGGACGAGAGCAGCTGACCTGAGAGCAGTATCAGCGAGTGTGCTCAGAAGTGAGAGCAGTCCAGAAATGACCGAAATGCCGTAATTTCAGATGAACCTGCACAGGGAGACCCCAACAGATTTCTAGTCCATCGCCTTAACCACATCTCTAACTACATCAAAACTACTATGCCTAGCAAAAATTATGGAATCATCACACTTAGCGGATGTTCAAAAGGCTTTTTTACTTCGTAACAAATTAACAAATCACAGATATGCACAAAACAATTTTTGTTTAATAGCTGAACATTCTGGCTTCATAAAACATACCTCAAACTAATTTAATGAAATAATTTTAATTAATGGCATATTGCTTCCAAATCAAGTAGAGGAACAATTATGGAATCAATGTTGAGGAAAAAATTATGGAATCATTTTGTAATTTGAATTTCTAAAACAAATACCAGCACAAGTCTAAAAATGCACATTAGTCTCCAGTTAAAAGAGAGTGCTTATAGACCTTAACAAGCTGTTGGATTTGGCTAATTGAAAGGAAACACGGCCCCAAGAGAGTTTTCAATTGAAACAATGGAAAGGATTTTAAAACTCCTTCAAGAAGGAAATCCAACACGGAGTGTGGCAAAAGATGTCAGTTGTTCCCAGTCATCTGTGCCTAAAATTTGCTGCAAGTATAAACAAAATGGGAAGATGGCAAGCATGAGGATAGAAAACAAAAGCAATATGTCTTGAAAATAGAAAATGCACAACAAAACAAATGAAAAACAAATGGGCGGAAACAGGAGTCAATATTTGTGACAGAACTGTAAGAAATCAGCTGACTGAAAATGGGGTTTACGTAAAAGCCAGCACTAACACCTAAACAGAAGAAAACAATGTTCCAGTGGGCTAAAGAGAAGCAATCATGGAGTGTGGATGATTGGATGAAAGAAATATTCAGTGATGAATCACAAATCTGCATTCGCCAAGGAGATGATGCTGGAACTTTTGTCCGTTGTTGTTCTAATGAAAATATAAAGATGACTGCATCTTTATATGGGGTTTCATGTCAGGTAAAGGACCAGCAGAGATCTCAACAGTCAATGCACAGGTGTACGCAGAAATTTTTGACATTTTTTTCATTCCATCGATAGAAAATAGGTTTGGTGATGATGAAGTAATTTTTCAGGTTGATAATGCATCTTGCCACAGAGCAAAAAGTGTTAAAGCTTTTCTTCAGGAAAGGCAGATCAACTCAATGACCTGGCCAGCAAACAGTGCGGATCTCAATCCCATTTAAAGTTTATGCTGAAAATTTAAAAATATTGGTCCATGACAAGGCTCCATCCGGCAAAGCTGATCTGTCAACCGCTATTTGAGAAAGTTGGAACCAGCTTGGTGGAGAATATTGTTTTTCATTAGTGAAGTCCAAAGAAAAAAAGGCCCAAGGAGAAGAAACAAAGTACGATTTTTTATTTTATTTTTTGATTCCATAATTTTTTCCTCTACTTGATTTGGAGAAAAAAAAAAATGCCATTAATTAAAATAATTTAATTTAATAAGTTTGTGTTACATTTTATGAAGCCAGAATATTCAGCTATTAAACAAAAATTGTTTTGTGTCATACATGATTTGTGTATTTGTCCAGAAGTAAAAAGCTGGGTGATGGTGCCAAGTGTGGTGATACTATCACTTTTGCCAGAGGTTGTATGTCTACGGGGCCTCACCAATCTGTATTACGGGAGCGTGGTACTCGTGGGCGAATAACAAAACCTTTAAGTGAGAAGGTAATTAATGCTTTGTCTAATTGGGTAACACTTGAACTTAGAACACATTTTTTGTTGTTAATTTTCATTTATATTAGTGAATATAAGAAATTATTGCGTTCTAAGCTAATTTTAATGGACTTGATAGTTCAACTAAAGTTAAGCACTAACATATAGGCCTGGGTTTTGTTATTATTTCTGTTAATGCAGAACTATGCCTTTCAAGCTGAGAGTCAATTTTGAGGACCTTGGTGGTTTTATTGGAAATCTGTTGTTCACAGGAAAGAATCTATGTTCCAATTTAAAAAAAAAAAAAAAAAAAAAAAAAAAAGAATTTAAATTTACTTCCTTTTAGAGATGCACCGATGTAACGGCCAATGATCGGTATCGGCCGATAAAGGCAATTTTTCACGCTTTAAAAACATCCGATGATCAGGGCCAATTATCTCCTGTCAATCAAAAGAGTGCGGGAAAACACAGTGATTTCGTACTGTGTGTAAGGACGATGTCTCTTGTGTGGAATGACGACAAAACTGCAGTTTGTAATCTCTGCACTGCTAAAATTTTACACCGGAAGTGAGCAGAAGTGAAGCAGGAGTTCTGGCGTCGAGTCTAATATTTTTTTTTTTTGCTGCGCCACTCGAGCTGCTCGCGCTGAATTAAAGCACCAGTACACTGTTGAAAGATTTAAATGAAGATGAGTTGACAAAAAAGTATATATTGCACAGAAAAATATATTTGTACAGTAGTATATTTCAAATCCAGTTAATGTTAATATATAAAAAAGTTTTTATTATATATTACCAGTTTGATGTCAGTGATGAAGTAGAAATGTTTTTGTTTGTGGTGAGTGAATGTGAGACTAACAGAAGGTTTTTTAGAATTCAGTCAATTAATCATGATTACTCACAACAAATTAATTAGATTTTTTTTTTTTTAAAACTGATTGACAGCCCTAATAATTATACATTATTTAAAAACTCACTTTCACAGTATCTCACTTTGAGCTTCAATTTGACATACACTGTCTCACTTAAAGTTCTCACATTAAGTGTAATATACAATTTCAGAATGAATTGTATTATCCATAAGTCTAGGTCTATAAGTAAAACAGAATCATGACATACTAAAAATGTAGCTTTAACGTAGTTAGCTACTTTTTGTTAGTAACTTGTAGTGTAACTAACAACTTTTTTAAAAGGTAGTTTGACTGACTTAACTACTATGAGTAACTTGTAGCTTGAAAAGGTACAGTTTCAAAGTAGCTTCCCCAACACTGTGTATAACAAAACTAAAACTGTGCATTATAATGTAACACAATTAAACATGGCTAAGAGTTCACTGCTGTGACTTGTGCCATGGCTGAAGCACAGGTCTTTTCTTGTTCTGCTGTTCCTGTGCTCCAGATTAATGCCATCCTTTTGTCCCAGGGATGGAAAAAATTGGGTACCGGATGATGTAAAATCTGTTCTGGGACACTTTCCTGCCAAAAATGTTGTGTGCGTTTACACTTAACTCCTGTAACAGGAGTGTAGTGTAACTGTAATGAATTTTAGAGGAGAGGGTGCCACAAAAAAAAGACTTCTAAGCTGTTGTTGGTGGATCTCAATATTAGACATTTGCGAAGATTCAAATTACACGCTCTCCTCCAATTCGCATGGAAACGGTAAGCTGAAAGGGAAAACTGCGCCAACCAGTCGCCATCAGCGATGTTGCAATTTTTAATAGAAGAGAATGTTAGTGTGTCAGCAGTCAAAAAGAAAAATGATGAAGACAAGAAAAGTGATCAAAGCCACACTATTAATGTTAAACCAATGTTAATTTTTAAAGTAATCTACTCTGGTTAATCACGGCAGTATGTGTTGAGTGACACATTGAATAGATAAGGGAGCTAAGTTAGCTAATCATCTGTTAATTTAGCCAGGGATGGAAAGTGTTCTATCAGCCATTCAGTCTTCCATGAGAGGCTAGTAATGCTTATTCACATCACTAGTTGCAAATTAATTTATATGACAGACATTAAAGGCATAAATGTTATATTAGTGAATTGGTATAGACTATTTTATGACCAAATTCACATGTGGTTAAGCTAGCTTAGACTAGTCATGTGAAAAATGTGAGTGTGCAGCTATTACACAGCAGTAACAGTAAAGCCAAGGGAAAAGAGAAGGCTATTCTGTACATTAAAGCAACCCATAACATGAAAGAAGTCTATTCAAGACAAGACAAAATCGCCACTGGGTGATTTAGCTAATACTTATTGCTACATTATTGGTAAACCTATTGCTGTCTGTGTAACTGTGATAATGCTCATGCTTATTTAGTCATTACTATATAAAATATATCATCAGGATAATCCAAAAGCAGCTGACTGCTGATGTTATATGAGTACAAAAAATTAAACCAAGAAATAAATCTAAAATAAAATAAATTTGGGGCGGTTCTTGGATGGTTCTTTAAAAAGTCAGTCTGGAGACCTGCTGTTCTGAGTCACGCAGTTCTCTGTAACCCGCAGTGTGTTTTTGAATGCTATAATTTCCACTGCTGAATATGAATATGACCCATGACTGAATATGAATTAGTGAGGAAAGGCTGTCTGAATGCAGCAGAGTATGCTGTGTGTGCGGTGTACATTATATCTAGTTTAAAGACCAGCACAGTAGGGTGAAATCAGACATGTTTGTGGCATTAGCATGGGTGTATTGTAAACTTATTTGGTGAATGCAGTGCACTGTAATGTTTCAGTACACCACTCATTGCTGTCAGCATCGTAACTTACTGAAAAGCCAAAGCACTCCCAAATGCAGACCTTAAAAATGAGGGGCAATTTTCCAGCTCTTGTTTGCAACTGACCAAAGCCACTGCTGTTTAGCATGCTAAGGTTAGTATCTATCCTGATACTGAGACACACCATCAGATCAGTACATTGGGTATAAAAAAAAAATCTATACACCCCTGTTAAAATGGCAGGATTTTGTGAAGGAAAAAACTGATAAATAATGTCTGAACTTTTTCCACCCTCAATAGGAAATTACAACGTCTAAAACTTAGTGAAAAGCATACATAATGCATACACAGTACAGTACCTCTCTAGTATTGTGGTATCTTATGGGGGAAAAGTTCAGGATTAAACCAAATAACAAGATCACATGACTGTTTTCAACATGTTTTCCTTTCACTCACATGAAACAGATCATGACAAAATGATAAACATTTTAGAATTCTTATGTTCATGAGCCTCTGATATTTATCTGCAAGCTTTAGCATTACCATTAATCTACCATAATTGCGAGTGCACCATTTGATGCTCTGAACACAATATGCTCTTAAAAGGATAGCGGTTTCCTGGACCAGCACTACTTTATATATCTACGGTATAATAGTGATTTTATGATGTATTTCAGTATTTAGGTTCACAGTGGAATTTTCTGACCACTCCAGAGTTTCATAATGCATCTGCAAGTGAGAATTACTATGTGGAAAATGATTTAAGCCACCAGTATCTTCTGACACCTGATTAAAACACATTATCTAACCTTGTTACGCAAGTAACATCTCATTTTACAACTGGCTGCTTCATGTCCACTTCCAACTAAATCAACTGTAAAAACAGCAGTGTATGAGCTGGTTTAGATTCAGATTCTAGCTGATGTAAGGAATAAGAAAAATGTATAAAGCCTGCAGAACAGAAGAATGACCAAAAGGAGGGGCTTCCTCACAGGAAAGTGCAAACTGAAGTGGTAAGTAACAATGTTAACAATACAACTTCACCAAAGAGTGACTGACAGTGGCTACAATCTGAACAAGAATCTAATACTGCAAACAGTGGGGGAAAGAGCTAGCAGTCTCTACACTGTTTGTGGATGGAAATGTGCACATGAAATGAGTAAACAGGCTCTGCATTTATCAACCTGGTCAGCCCTGGACAATGCAGGCAGAAAACGGTGACTCCAAAGGAATAACAGGAAGGCTAATGTTGAAAAAACATGCATTAGGCTTAAAATATGAAAGCACAACCACAGAATCGTGTGAAAATTGAATAACTACATGCAAACTTGTAGTTGTACTTGTTTCTGCTCAACTGGTTTTATTCTCAGATGCATTAAGAACTTAATTTTAGGACTATGTCCTGTCTCTTAAAAGTGCCTGCCATGTGAATGAATACAATCAAAGATCACTACATCACATTGTTATTTCTTTTTCAATCAACAGCAGAAAACTTCACACCAAAAGTGCCAGTTGTTTCAGAGGTATTTCCTTTTGTTGAGGTGAAAAATGCTTCGATTTCAAAAGGCAGTCTAATGGTTATTACATTGAAATGTTACATTTCATAAAAATATCCATTAGCTAGTCCATTTACTGTTGAATCTATTAACATCTCAGTGCTATTCACTTTTTTTTTATGTATTAATTATTATTTATTTATTATTCTCACAGGCCCTTTGGATGGTTGACATTTTAAGGTATAATCTGAAACCTATTCTAAGAAAAGAAAGTCTGTTCTACAGGGTTCTACATTAAATCATTATGGCTGTGCCCCAGAGAGAACAACCCAAGAACCTGTTACACTACCTGACTGAGCTTTTCCCCTTATGGAGCACATTGAAACTCCAGCATTAACTGCTGAACCACCATGCCATCAGTTCACAGGTTCATTCAAAAGTTCAAGAGAACTTCTGCTTGACAGCCACGATTTTAAAACAGTAAAACAAAAATACATCAAATATTTTAGAGCTACAATGACACATCATAGACCCAAAGTGTTGTTTTGATCTATTGATGAGAAATGAGATACTGAATAGATGTTTTTCATTAAATAGACATGCTGCTAAGACATGTTTCATCCTGCAGGGGTCCCTGAAGGTAGTGGATCTCTGTGAAGATCCTGAAATAGTCTTCCTCAGACATTTTAGGCAGCACTGAAGGGTACACTGAAGGTGCCATTTAATTAGAGTCTTAAATTCTGTCTTCTTGCTCTAACCTTATCACATTCAATCAAAATGGTTGCAGTATGTGCAACACACACACACACACACACACACAACACTTCCTGTGTTCAGTCAAGAGTGTTATGGGACAAACATGCTGAACTGCACAAAAGGACTCATAAAATAATTCTTAGGAAATCATACCATACCAATTATTTCTGCACACTATGTTAATCGCGCTCTTCTCCCTAAGCATCTCAAATACTAGAGCTATAAATTCTGATTAATGCAGCTAACTAATTTGTGCAGTTTTAATTGAGTAATCATGCTTAATCTGGTGTGTAGAAATGATTGCAATTTGCAGTTAATGGAGTATAAAACTCTGTGTCCCTTAGCACTAAAACTTTGACTTGTGGCTTGTGAGAGTGGAATAATTTGCCCAGCTTTGTTTGTTCTGCAGATTCCTTCAAAGCCATTAAGAAACGCATAAAAACTCTCATTCTGAGATGCATTTCTCTTTCGTTATGCTATTACTCGTTGAGGTGATTAGGGACTCTTGTTCCTCCGACATATTTACAAATCTAGGCACTTTATTACAAGCTGATGTAGTTCTGGACAACCAACTATCCTTCTCTCATCATATAGCAATATGATGAGAGAAGGATAGTTGGTTGTCCAGAACTACATCAGCTTGTAATAAATTGCCTAGATTTGTAAATATGTGGGAGGAACAAGAGCTAGCAAGCCCAACTCAGGCATGCAAATCAATTCCAACTGTATAGCTCTTTTAATGCAAGGCATTTTCACAATAGACATTGTCACAGGTTTCAACAGGAGGATCCAGCCCTTTCTCTCTGTGAGGAGCCTGACTGAGCACTTCAATAAGGACTCTTTTTGAACATTGTTTTAGCTTGATGGTATTCTTAGACTGATTTGTATGGGAACGAGGATCTATTTTTGAAGTAGACTACAAAGCACTTCTATAAATCGCTCTAAATAAGAGCATCTTCCAAATGCCAAACAGCGACAATAGCCAATCATGGGCGTCTGTGAGCTCACGCATGTGTAAGTGGGCGGATAGCTTTCCTCCAAGGGTGTTACACCGCCCACTGATGTTGCATGAGCAGCATTTTGAAAAGATGCGGTCGGCTAGCTTCACATGCCTCAGAGGAAGCACATGATAGCCTTCACCCTCCCTGGTCGGTAGTGGTCATGTGATAGGGGAGAGATGCCTGATGGGTGGGAATTGGTCATGACTAAATAAGGGAGAAAAAGCAGTATGTATGTATGTATGTTTTTTTACTAGCACATAGAGATTTTGAGTGCAACAGATTTGCTGAAGATTGTGGTTACATCTAACTCTGTTCTTGATTTATTAAATGTAAAATCACCAAATGGTCAAATTAAGGTGCCAGAAAAAAAAAAAATACTCATAGCAACATTAATAAACATAGCAATATAATGACATTTAATAATGCACTGCTCTGGTGTTCGGAGGAAAATGTGTATTTGTAAAAAAAATATATATATTTTTTTTTTCTTTCTCAAAAGCAGTGAATTCAGAGCTGATAGTAATGATCAGTGTCCGAGAAATCAAAGATAATCCACAGACCATGAATAAAGATGACACCCAAAGGTCATGCTCAATTTGTACAGACAAAAACCTTTGCAATTTCCTTTGTGCATTTCTGTATTGCTGTCTAGGTCCATGCACATTAACTGTGGTGGAAACTGTAAAAACACTTGAAATTACAGAATGATTTATATTAGGTGTAGGAAAAGCAGCACAAATCTTCTGAATCCACCCACATTCTTTGTTCTCAAATCTTAGCTATGAGTCATGATTTTTTATTTAACAACATTTAACAGTTTAAAAGTGCACACTGTTAAACATGCTTCATGGCAGATTTATCTGAACCCAAACAAACAAAGACTAAGTGCAAGAAATTTGATGTTTTTCTGTGACTAATGATTACATTAGTCACAGATTGGCAATGTTGTATGTAAATACAAAAAAGAAAAAGAAAAGATTAAAGAAAAATTCCAAAAGCAGTAATAAATCAGCACATTTCTGTAGATCACACATGGGTCAGTCCATCTCAAGTGGTCCAAGAATTGTATAATAGGTTGCTTGACCGTTTACAATGTTTTGTCATTGCAAAATCACCATTTTTTATTTTTATTTTACTTGGTTTAAATATGACCGCCATCTTTGTGTCATGGCACACGACAAATGTTGGTTATACAGCTGTTTACCTCAAACCTCAATATCTCAGCTAGGGTGGTCCTAGCTCACTGGAACAAAAACTGATCTCTAGACACATTAAAAGGTGCATGTACATACACATTTTGCACATTCTTGTTCCTTAGACTTAATTTTTTTTTTTAGGGGGTACCTGGGTAAGTATAGTGTGCATGCAGAATATTTCAGGTTTGAGACTTCTCTTTTTTTTATGGGGGTGAGAAAGTGCAATTGTTTAAAAATTCCCCCTTACTTTCAGATTGAATACCTCTGGAGGAGGACCAGATACAAACTTTAAATTTTCACAGAAATAAGTCCTCTATAGTAGCATTTTGCTGTAAAAAAAAAAAAAAAAAAAAAAAAATATGTAAAACAATGACAGCTCAGACATCACTTACTGCTTTTATCACAGGAGAAACAACACCACAGCTCTATTTATGACACTGTTTATTTGTAAATAACCCAACTGAACACTGTACTTGCACATTTGGATCAAATCTATTCACACATACCAACTGTACCAACATGATAGATTAGGCTGGTTCTTCAAATCTGGCCCTCGAGGTCCACTGTCCTGCAGAGTTTACCTCCAACCATAAACAAACACCTGAACAAGCTAACTAAGGTCTTCAGATTTACTAGAAAATTACAGACAGGCGAGTTTGGAAGTTGGAGTTAACTCCGCAGATTTGAGAAACCCTGTAATAAATCATGCTTCACTGTTGCAAATATTAAATGTAGTAAAATTTTAGACCTCACTGACAAACATAAGATTTTGTATGTCAAATCATAAACATACTTACTGTAAAATACTGTTCATTTTAATTATTTGTTATGCTTATATTACATCTGCTCATTCCTCAAACTGCATGATAAAGTAGGCTTTTCCCCAGATTTCTACTAACCCTAGCTCTGTAACCAGTATAATTTCAAAATTTTGGTAACAATCCATATAATCTGTATAATCTAAAAATATGGTAACAGAATGCTACCATAGAGGACTTATTTCTGTGAAAATTCCAGGTTCATATCTGGTACCCCTTCAGAGATATTCGATCCGAAAGTGAGGGAAATTTTAAACAATTGCACTTTCTCGCCCCCATAAAAAAAAATTAAAAAATAAATATAAGATATGTCTCAAACTAGAAATGTTCTGCATGCACACTATACTCACCTAGGTAACCCTAAAATATTTAAGACTGAGACTCGAGCCTTTCCCATTATAAATTGGCCCTAAATGTGGAACTGTGAGCAATCTTGAGCATATTTGGATTTAAGTTCTAAATCTAAGGAACAAGAATGTGCAAAATGTTGAAACATGTCCATGTACCTTGTAATATGCTCTAGAGATCAGTTTGTGTTCTAAGGAGCTAGGACTACCCTGAGTCGAGATATTCAGGTGCTTCATCAGCCATAGTCCCTCCCAAACACAACAGTCATTTTTCATTCATAGCTACCCAGTTGACAAAAAAAAAACAACAATTCCTAATACTACAATGCCTGCTGCATTACATACATCGTCTGACAAGCCATCTGGCTGACAGAAGTACGCTGTTTACTAGTTGGATCAAGAACAGACATGTATGTGTTAACAACACACAGTCATGGTTAAACATGTCGAGAGAAAATAAAGATGCCAGCCAGACAGAAATACATCACATGAGGAGACTACCACAGATCATAGCCAAAAAGATGGACAACAAGGTCACAAAAACTATGTACTATATGATCATATACTCATTTGTTTCCCTTAGTCTGTATAAATGCTCTTAACCAGCTACCTAATTCACCATACATTATTGCACAGTGCTAGCTACCACTTTTTAGCTATCGATCAGTCGGTTAGGACTGGCCGAGCATCTCCAGCATCATTCAGAGCCTTAGAGCATGGAAGTGTGTATGTTACAGCTAAGACAATATTTCAATGCAACCACATGAACACATTACAGAAATTAGAAGAAATTTAAACAAGTAAACACACCGGGTGAACATTAAATAAATGGTAACTTCCGTATCGTGCTGATAAACTACTAAGGGCATGAAGCTTTTTTTTTTTGCAAAAGTGAAGCTGCAAGTGGGTCCTGTAATGCACTGATTATTGGTTGTACTATTACTGTATGGTATTGTATCTTTTATCCCCCTCATACTGCTCCATGCCTGGATTTACACACTTTCATGCTCAGCATGATACGATATAAACAGGTGTCAAGTTGTTAATCACTTGATCTCAGCATGGATCACATTTTCCATCATTTAGGCTGACAGATTCCCCACACACCCCTATCCTTTGTATAACTGATCATAACAAAATGTCTCATCCTCGTTCCAATGCCATGAATAAGCCGAGTGACTGGAACGCCTTCACTGGACAACAGCAGAGATGTAGAAAGAGAAAACTGATGAGCTAAAGCTGAGAGTACACTGCTGTCTGGATCAATTTTAAACAAACATTCAATCAAATATGCTAACATAGCTGAATAAAAAGAAGCAAACCTGGGAGAACAGCTTCATTAACATCAAGACTGAGTACAGTAGCAAAATTAGCATTTTCGAGAAAAAAAAAAAATTGTGCTTTAGCTCTTTTTATTATCTCTATTGGGAGACATTTAGAAATGTGTTACACATTTTGGTTGTGCTCTAATAAAAAATAGTGATGATACTATAAAACATGTTTCATCATGCACTCAATGTTACACACCTGCAACGTAACTACAGAGCCCAAATTTATTTCCTCTAAACCGACTGCCCCAAAACATTCACATTCATGCTCTTGTGACAGAGGAGGTGATGAGGCCACAGAAACCTGTTTCACAGAAACAAAGCTGTGTTCTGAAACATTATAATCAGCTTTCACCATCTGTTAGAGAGGGAGGTGGCTGTCATGGCAGCTGTTGCCACGTGCTTGTCGTCAAGCACAACCCTGGGGCAATCACTAGCAACTAGCCATTAAGGGAAAGATGAAGACAATGCATGCAAAGTCACAAGGAAACTGACCAGGAACACGCTGTATAAACGGACACACAGACACAGACATGTGCTGGACGCACTCAAACAAACCGTTCTTTTATAACCGTTCTATAAATGATCCTTCTCTGCAGCAGTTATGTGTTCATAAAACAAGCAAACACATCAACTTCAGAAGGATGAGACTGAGAAGAGACAGAGAGATACAAGATGCAGAAAAGTCAAAGCACATAAACATTCATAATGTTGAACACATGATTGCTTGTGTGTGTGCACCCTCATATTAGAGTCAGATTCTCTGAAACTGCCCTGACAGAGCCTTTCGAGGGTTTCTCATAATCTTTGTGGCATATGGAGCTCATGTGGCCGAGGTAATGAAGTATCACAACGTCTCAGTTCAGCTAGTGCTGGCTTTCTCTCTAGTGAATCTTTCTTTTTTTGCAATAAATAATCCTGTATTTTCTCTTTAACTATGATTATTTCCAGTGTTAACCTACTGTCATAAACTCAAACCAGTATTCTTGTTCATAACAGTAGTCACACGTACAGTCATGATGAAAAAGAAAGCACCCCTTTGTTCAGTTTTTAGTTTTCAAGGCCAAAATAACAATTATGATAATGATGTGAGAGACTGATAAACTCCTATAGAAAACGTTTTCTTCAAGTTATTGTTGTTAAAGGTGGTTCTACATGTTACTGAATTACAGAATGTACTTATTTGTTTCCCCAACTGGTTTCTGAATTTTGGTTTATTTTATGGGGGAAAAATACGATCCAAATTCTAGTGGAAAGCTTTCCTAGAAGAGTGGAGGCTGTTATATTATGTTAGTGCAGCAAAGGGGAAATAACTCAATATTAATGCACATGGTTTTGGAATGGGATGTTCGGGTGTCCACATACTTTTGGCCATATACTGTAGCTTATGTCAATGGTTGGGATAGAAAATATGTCAAATCCAATCCAGTCCACCATAAATATTAGTCCTGATCCCCAGTAAATGATCAGTACATCTATAATGCTAGAAGGTCATCACGTGTATCACTACAAGGCAAAACATGGAATATAATGTATGTTAGGGAAGCAAACTAGTTTGGAAAAGAAGGAATTGTATAAAGAGAATGGGTTTAGATCATTAGTGTCTCTACTGTCTAAGTCTATATTGCATTAATAGCCATACACAAAACATTTCCAAAGGTGGTACATGTAGCTTTCTCCATTAAATACAAACTGTCAGTGATTTGGATTTAATTGCAGTTTGGTTGTGCTCTCAATTACAGGTCAGCAATGCTGCAGAGGAGTGTGATGTGTTCCCTCTAATGAAGCCATTCTCCACTCAGCCAAGCGGGCAAATTGAAGTGTCATCATTTGCTATATTCACCTGGGACAACCCCTAAGAGCTGCACATCACCTCCGCCCCACGTGAGAGCGCGCGCGCACACACGCACACGCACAAGCACTTTGGCCTGCCCCGTGAGGTCTCAGCTGCAGCCTCCAACCCGTTAGTACCCCAGAGGTGATGGGGCTTATATGAAAGGTTATATAAGCTGATGCCAACAATCTGTTCCAGGTGACAGAGCACAAAGCAGTGCAGGAGGGAGAGATACAGAGTGAAACAGACACACAGTCTGAGACACACAGTGACTAAAGGACAGCCTTCAGGAGGGCAGAAATACAGAGCAGCAGCATTGATGCAGTGCGAGTGCGTTTCAACTGTAGCTTTTGCTGTCCCTGAATTAATGCTAACCAATTAAATAACTAGTTATGAAAACTGTAATCAAACAGTAAACAATCAATTACCAGGATATGCTAGAGCTGGCCTTTTAATTACTATCATGCTCACCTGTCATCCCCTGTCCATCCAGATACACTAGTTTCTTTTTCATGTGTTACCCTTTTTCTTCCAAATCCTTGCTGGTAGCTGACCTGTACTGCTTTCATATACAGGTGAGTATGCTTGTGTGTGCGTGTGTTGCAGGATCAAACTACAAGCTGACATTTTAGCAGTAGCTGACTATTCAGAAGCAAACACACTGGTTAGCCTTTCCTTTGTCCAGTCACACACTCCGATGCCACATGCACTGCCTGGAATCAGCTCCATATACATAGCATAAATAAATAAGCCCAAAAGCTGAGCTTCTCTAGGAATTATTCACAACCTGCCAGACCCAAAAATCACAGCTTTTATCCTAGTAAGAAAAAAAAAAAAAAATCAATCTGTCCAGTATCAATGCAGTCTTGTTAAACATTTCAAATTATTACAGTTCTAGACTTTTTTCTGGAAAAAGAGTTATACCACCTGTATCTCCATGACAAAAGAAGAGAAAATGACTGCAGAAAGGGATTTCAAATTAGTATGGAAGATATAAATACAGTTTATATGACTTTTGGAATGCTTCTCTATATTGGGACACATTTCTGCTTTATGACCTTTTTAGAGCAAGTGAACTCACTCAAGAACGCAAACACAGCAAACATTTAATGCAACATGTGAATTAACCGGTTCCCATCGCTACCTCCAGATAACTGTACTAATTCTGGCCCCATGCAGACTCATGCAGAAATGTAGTTTTTGAGCACAGAGTACTGTGTGAACATATAGTGGCTTTTAAGTGCAAGCTGAGTTTAAGCTGCATATTAGCAACAGGCAACGCATGTGGTCAATCTGCACTAAACTGATACACTTACAGAGTCTCCGCTGGGGTGCATCAGGATTGGGATCGCACGGGAGTTAAAAAAAACATCGTGATGCATTTTTATTCTTGTGAGTGGGAGGTCAGAAATGCATAGCCCATGTCACAACTACATAATAATAAGCTTCTTATGTTCATTACCGGAGAAACAGGGAAAAGGCAGCTAGGAATACAGCAACAAAGGAGGATAAAAGGAGAGCTATGTAGTGAAAATTCACTTTTTCATGAGTTTATGTGAATTCTTACACTGTAATGAGCAATATGAAGAAAATATTAAATCTGTGCATGGTGTGTTTTTTTGGGTTTTTTTCTCCTTTAAGTACCTGGCTACAGTAAGTTTAAGAACCCCTGGTCTATATCACACAAGAGATACCTATGAATTGTTCACAGTAATTACTTCAGTGGTGGTCAGTCAACATACAGCACAACTCACATACAGTACTCAGCGTAAATGAGTTCATCCCCTTTGAAAAGTAAGATTTTTATCTATTACTCAGTGAACACCAGACCAATTAGCTGAATTTTGACAAAATTGAGTTTTATTAAACATTTGTTTATATTAAGAACATAAAAGGTCACCGACATCATTAGGATAAGAAAATAATACATTTTATTCAAACTAGGTGTTGCAAAAATGAGTACATGCTACAAGAATTCTACCAAATCTAATATTTTGTATGGCCTCCATGATTTTTAAGAACAGCATAGACTCTTCTGGACATGGAGTGAAGAAGTTGGTGACGGTATCTCTTGTGTGAAATAGACCAGGGGTTCTTAAACTTACTGTAGCCAGGTACTTAACGGGGGAGGGGGAAAAAAAAAAAAAGAAAAAAAAAAACCACACACACCATACTGCCACGTCTATCTTTCTCCATTCTTGGAGATTGAGCTCTTTCAGAGCCTGGATGCTGGACGGAGAATGATGCTTGACCAGTATTTTTAGAACTCCCCATAGGTGTTCTATTGGGTTGAGGTCGGGGATATACTTGGCCACTGAATCACTTTCATCCTGTTCTTCCTCAGAAATGCAGCAGTGGCCTTGGATGTATGTTTTGGGTCATTATCATGTTGAAAGAGTGCATGGCGACCCAGGGTGCAGAGAGATACCAAGCACCTTCTCTTTCAGTATTTTGCAGTACATCTGTGAATTCATGATACCATCAACGAAGTGCAATTCCCCGACACCTGCAGTTCTCATACAACCCCACAGAAGAACATTGCCACCACCATGCTTTACTGTGGGTACCATGCATTTTCCATTGTATTCTTCCCCCTTGCGACACCATACAGTTTGGATGCCATCAGTTCCAAAAAGATTTACGTTTGTCTCATCAGACTAAAGCATGGAGTCCCAATATTCTTTCCCTTTGTCAACATGGGCCCTGGCAAATGCTAAACGGGCTTTTTTGTGCATGGGCTTTAGCAGTGGCTTCCTTCATGGACGACACCCTTTGATGTCACGCCTGTGCAATATACGTCGTATCGTGTCACATGAAACAGTCACCCCAGTTTGGCTTGATACAGCTTTAGCTAACTGTGATGAACTTGCATAGCAATTTTCCTCAACTCTTCATGGGAAAAACGCTCATCTCGAGGTGTTAGATTCTGTGGATGGCCTGGACGTCTCAGAATGCTTGCCACAAGTCCATCCTTTCTGAATTTTAGAATAACTTTCACTACTGTATTCCGATTAATTAGCAATGCTTTACAAATTTTCTTGTAGTTCTGACCGTTTTTGTGCAAAGAAATTACTTTCTTTCTCCACACTCGTGACATTTCTCTTCCATGTGGTGCCATAATTGTCAGCATTGAATGGGAGGAGATTTTATAGGTTAAATACCACACTTAATTGTCAATAATCTAGCAGCCACCTGTGTGATGAAGGATTAGACTCGTCTGTTGTTGAATTCCAGTTAATTAGCATTTTATTTCAAGTTTCATTTCTAAAAGCTTCATTGGGGTATACTCATTTTTGCACCATGGTCTTAAATCACTTTGTTAAAAAAATTTCTTTAAAAAACTTTTTAAAAAGTTTTGTATTTTTGTACCAACAAATCTCATTTACAACCACTAAATCAGAGTTGCTGGAATATTTTATTGTATAAGAGGGTTCTACAGTGCGACCATTTCACTCGCATTTGCGACTGAAAAGTACTTTGTACGACTGTGAAAAAATATATAGGCGCACCGGTGCGAGTGACCTGTTCAGAGTTGTATAATACAATCGGAATAAATACTACAACTCCAAAATGCATCTACACCGAGCAACAGTTACTTTCACACTGCTTTTCATCTCCTCAGTCAACCGAACAAGTGTAAATACTGCAGAGAAGCCATTATGACGACAAGAGTAACACTGTACATCATCTGCTTCTCTCAACTTGTCGGGCGGAGTAAATTATTAATAATGTTAACGCTACAAGGTGGGTTTTAATTCAAACTTCTTTATTAAATAATTCCTCACCGATCATAATCAAGAGTAGCAACTGTTCAGTCTGTAAACATACAGTACACTTCTGCTCTCCTTCACTAACTCTAATAGTGCGTTCACTTTATTTAAGCTCATGGCTGCCAGATATCACCAGAAAAGTCAACTCCAGTTTCCATGTCTTGATTTAATCGCTCAAAAAAAGCAATATCATCAGCAGACATGGCAACATTGTACTGGGGGAACTGATCTAAAAGGAACAACTGATAAAAAAAAAAATCAAATAAAATGTAAAGACAGAAAATGTGCTTAATTATAAATAAATCATTTAATATAAAAAACAGACATTACAATAAATTAATTAAATATGAATAGAATGAGAAATGAAAATGTTTAATTACTATGGGTTGCATTTAATATCAATTTGAATATCTTAGTAGGCTATTTCCTTATAAGGCTATTAGCCTTCTTTTTCCTAATATGGATCATTTTTGTGTTAGTCTACTTTTAATTAGGACTCTATTGTTTAAGATATTTAAAAATAAATATGTTATGCTTGTTTATTTATCAATTAACCAACAGTGTTCGTCACTGCTATTATTTTAATTCAGTTAACAGTGACCATGAGCAGAGAGCTTATATTTAACTGTTTATGACAGACTTCCTGATTAAAGTTTAAACAAATAAAGATCGGTATCTGGATCGGTATCGGCTGTAAAAATCCTGATCAGAGCGTCAGTAATGAACACCATTAAACTAAAGCGCTTTGCATCTGACGGGTAAATGAACTCACCCAATCACATCCTATGTGAGATTATTCAGATATATACACAATATACACAGAGCGGTTCGAGAACTGACTCCAGCCCAGAACCATGACAGTGGA
>JANDJT010000032.1:21783927-21808913 GCA_024331685.1 Stegophilus panzeri | reverse complement strand
GGAGCAGACTTCAAAGACTGAACATTGAGGTTTATTGTATTTGTTTACAAGGTAAACAGGTTAACGGTTGTTTTTTTTTTTTACATACAGTCTGTAAAATTAACTGAAAAGATTAAATTTAGTTTATCAGAAGGTAAATTAATTTGTCATGGCTCACACTATGTTCCTAAATTGTCATAATTGACCAGCTCAAGTTTTCTCTTGCCTACTTGTGCGTTATATTGTGGTTACCATCTCTTAAAAAAATAATAATAATAATAATAATAATAATAATAATTAAAAAATAAACTTCAACCGTGCTCAAAAATGTTTGACTGTGCTCCTAAATTTTTGTAATTAATTGTAGGAGCACACTTGTGCTCCTAAAAAAACTGTTACCGTACAGCATCCCATAGAAAGTATTGATTCTAAAGAGAGACAGATGATTTTCTGAGATATCTGTTGGGGTGTACTCATTTATGCTGAGCACTGTATCTACTACAGTGCTGTATTTCTTCTGTTTTCGTGTATACAACACTAAATTGTTTCAGAAATTAAAACAAAATCTAAGATAAAACAAAGGTAATTCACTATGCCAAAGTTGAAAGAAATTCCAGAAATGATGAGGAAGAAGGGGATTGAAATACATCAGTCTGGGAAGGGTTACAAAGCTATTTCAAAGGCTCTGGGACTCTAAAGAACCACAGTGCAAGCCATTATCTCCATGTTATTATTAAGTGGCAAACCTTCCAAAATTCCTCCAAGAGCACAGCAACTACTCATATGGCAAGTCACAAAAGAGACAAGGACAACATCAAAAGACCTACAGACCTCTCTTGCATCAATAAAGGTCACTGTTCATGACTCCACTATCAGAAAGACACTGGGCAAAAATGGCATCCATGGAAGAGTGGTGAGGTGAAAACTACTACTAACCCAGAAGAACATTAAGACTCCTCTGAAATTCTCCAAAAACACATCTTGATGATTTTCAAACCTTTTGGGAGAATGTTCTGTGGACCGATGAGTCAAAAGTGGAATTGTTTGGAATTGTTTGGAAGCTAATACCTATATGTAAGTCAGGGAACAAATCACAAGCAATATTAGACAACCAATTTAGAGTTCATTTTTTCTAATTGACCTAAAGTCAATTAAAGTGTTGGTTGCTAATGTCTCAAATAGTGGTAATTTGAGCACCTTTTGGTTCTGTTTTGGTGGTTCCCCTCCTTTTAAGCACGTAAAAAAAATATGGTAGCGTTTTTGGGGGATCCGAGTCCTTTTAAGCACATGAAAATGGCGACCGGGCTTTTACTAGCACATAAAAGTGATTTTGGCTAGCTGGTGATAATCGTGGCACCATTTTGCTGTTTCCCCTCAATATAACGTGAAAGGATTATAAACTAGGTTCTGTTCACCTCCATTTATATTTTGTAAAACTGTAAACATTGGTCAAAACTGAAATCATCAAAACTCTTCTTTACACAGTCATGAAACGGTTTGTGCGGACCAAACTAAAGCAATAAGCCCCGTGAAGGTTTACAGTGAATTCAGAACAGCTAAGGGGCATTGTTAGGCACGACGCGGAGTGTATAAACCATGGCTTCATGGGGCTTATTGTTTTTTTTAAAACGGTTAGTCCATAAAAAATATTTATTGCTGTAAAACAGGTGATTACAAGGTTTCGTAAAGACACTGATTTGAACTGTGCATTTTGTAACAAGGAGAATGAGCATATTGTCCATTTATTTTATGATTGCATTTATTCAAAATTGGTGTGATTTGGCTTATTTTCTTGTTATTTTGTCACAGTTGTATGAATGAGAAATTATTCCCTGAATAATAAATAAAAAACATATGTTTATTCAGAGTAATAAAAAAGGTATATACTATGTAAAAAAGTGTTTGAGATCCATTTGTAATTATGGTAGCATATACACAGTGTTTTCCCCATATAAAACCTGACAGTACTTTAGAAATCTGAATGTTAAAAGAATGCAGATCTTTGGAAGATTGAATTGTAACAGCTGCTTTCCTTAATTTATACAGAAAAGTGCCATAATTTCTTGTTCCAATACAATCTTATTTAATAACATTCATGGTTTACCAGTGACTTTGAGGTGTTTATTGTGTGTATGATATAGAGATTGTATTGCATCAAGGTACATACAAACAGCTGTATTGGAAAAATATGTACAGTAAATCAGATTCAGCAAGTATTGTCATATGTTGTTCTAAATGCGAACTAGGTTATAACAAAAATAGGTTATAATATAATCAAATGCACAATTGTGTACAAAGTGAGTGAACAGGAAATTCAATTTATAGTTTACTTAAATGTTGCAACGTATGACGAAAGAACATCGGGATATCAATGTTGTTTCGATTTGCAAAATCGAAACCAAAATCAACAGGAATTCAACATTGTTGCACACAAGCTTAATTCACCTGTGTGGAAATTATGATGTTGAAATAACGGCGCAAAATCAATTCTGATTCAACCTTGGTCCATCACCCTGATTCAATGTTGAGTGGTGATGGTGGAAATGGAAATAGTGATTCACTGTTGAAATGCCAGCTGGGATAGTGTAGCAACCAACAAAATTCAAGTGAAAAACAAACAAGCTTTCTAGTGAATAAAAGAAAAGTTTATTCCACTCTTCCTTGCAAAAATGCTCCAGATCTATTAAACTGCGAGGATCCCCTTTGGCTCCAGTGCACAGCACTCTTGTCGTGTCATTCCACAAGTTTTCGATAGGATTTTAGTCTGGGCTCTGACTGGGCCTTCTCAAAATGCAGATCTTCTTCTGAAGCCATTCCTTTGTTGGATTTGTGCTTTGGGTCACTGTGGTGGCGGAATTTGACGTTTTTCTTCAGCTATCTAACAGAGGCCTGTTATTTGCTATTTTTGTGCCAAAATAGACTGCAATTTGGAGCTATCCATGTTTCCTTTTATCTTGATCAGAGCCCAGGCCCAGCTGAAGAGAAGCAGTCCCATAGCATGACGCTGCCACCACCATGCTTCACCATGGGTATTTTGTTCTTTGGGTGATTAGCTATATTGTGTTTCCGCCAAACATATCTTTTAGAATTATACCCAAAATGTTCTACCTTGGTCTAACCAGACCATAATACATTTTGCCACATGGCTTGTGGTGGTTTTATGTGGGCTTGGATTAGGATTTTTTTTTTTTGTAATTGTTTTTTTTTTTTTTTTGAATTCTTTTAATTCTTTTTTTTTATTATTATTATCTGATCAACACTAGTTTGTTATAAGATTAGTCAAGACACTGTTGGGTTTCTGTGTAAGTCTGTGGTTTAGCTGCTGGTGGGAGTAGGTCAATGGGTAAGGGGAGGGGTGTGAGCCCCTTGCTGGGCAAACAATTCTCACACATTCACATTGGTACAGAGACAAAACGGACAGCGCACTAAAGTTTTTTAATAGTGAAACATTGTATTCAACTGCCACAATAAAAATAATAACATTTAAACCTAGTCTTAGTTTTTACCTAGCCTACTAACTTTAAGTCCTGAGTGTCTACTTTCATATGAACCATTAACCACTACTGTGGAGTGTGACATTGCACAAATAGCTTCAACGATGAACACAGGCACCCCCAGAACAAGGGTAAATTCTAGTAAAAAGAGTTAACATTGCCGTAGGTCTTTCGGCAGCCTCCCTGTGTTTACTTCTTGGGAGGGACATCCTGTTCTTGGTAATGTCATTGTGTCAATGTGCCATTTTCTCCACTAGTTGATTATGGCTTTCACGGTGTTCCATGGCACATCTAATGTCTTGGAAATTATTTTGTATCCCTCGCCCCACCGATAAGTTTCAACAATGAGATCTTGTACATGCTCTTTGTGTACCCTGGCTTTAGCAGTCAGATGAAATCAAGAATAGAAACAGCGGTTTGTTTTAGGGTTTGTTTGTTTTTTTTTTGAGTAAATCAGAACCACTTCACTGATGACAAGTGCATGATAATTACTTTTGAATAGGAGTTTGAATGGTTAATTCTGAGCAGTGTCACATACTGTGCAAAAAAAAAAAATTCATAATTATTTTAGCATGAGTGGTAGTCTGTAGTCTGGTATTTCCACCAGACTCTGCCACAGAGACAGTCAACTGTGTCTTCCTCAATGCTTTATTCATTAAATAGACATTAGTGCATTTCCTGGAAGAGATCTTTACACGCAACCACATGTCAGGAGGTAGTGGGGATAGGTCTCAATTTAACACCTCAGCATGACTCCCTGAACATCATTTAAAAAAAATATATATCAAAGCTCAACTTCAGGTAATAATGTTCATTTGCCACAAAACAAGAATTAACTCTTTAATTAAGTGGAATCTTCTAACTGAACATGAAAGACAATAGAGGTCAAATTAGGAGTCCTATGTTCTTCTAGTGCTTTATTCACAGCTAAAACACTGCCACCAACTACATCTCCTCCGTTATATGTGTGATTGACATTGTGTGTAGCTGCAGTGTTTTGCATACTGCAAGAAAATTAGCTTGTTTTTGGTGAAGTAAACAATGCGACAATAAAAATCCAAGTTGGACTCCTGGGTGACGTATGATGTTTAAACCAACTCCGACATGCTGAACAGTAAAATCCAAAACACCCATCACAGTTTAAAACACCACTGCTTCTGTGTGAGTGATGAAGACAGCTCAAATCTCATTCTGAATATTTTAAGAAAGTGATTTGATCAAACACAGTAAAGTGGCTTTCGTGATCGGGTGACTTTGGAATCTATTGACAATTTAGAAGAGTGCTAGGTGAAATGAACAATTCACAGCAGTGAAGCTTTGGGGCATGGCAGATAATAGCAGTGATTACAACACACAATAGAGCATCCCCTTAAAGTAAAAATCCACTATGTACGACTTGATTTTTAATCTTGATAATGAACATCTGATCTTCAGTGGTGCTCAAAATGTATCTTGTAAGGAAATTCTGAGTTGCCTTTTTAGTTGAAATGTCTTTCATCGAAATGTTAGTCTATTTTCACTTTGGTTAACCCATAATGCAGTTTGACTAAACTCTGCTAGGCGTTTCAGTTAGACTTAGCTCTTACTTTCTTTTCTAACTGAAGAGAATAATGCAGTAGTGCTTTCATCCTTTATTCTGCCCAGCTTTCATACCTCCTCATCCGTACATCTAAAACATAACACTAAAAGTCAAATATTGCGGAGCTTTATAAGGAAAATAAACAGTACTGACTGTACCATAAAAATGTACTGTACTTTTTTAAATTAAATAAATATATAAATATTAATATATATCAACTATTAATAAACTTTAAAGTAAATAAAGAGATACCTCCAAACTGAACTAAAAAGCGGATATCTAAATAACAAATAAAAATAGAGACTTCCAAAAATAATCAAAAAACACTTCAAATAACAACAAAATTTGTGAGCGATACGAAAATAGTCGTACTGTATAATCAGAGCGGACCCTTCTCAGGCGCTCCCACAAGAAGCGCAACCAGGAAAACTATCGGTGTGGATTTTTGCTGATAACTTCAACCACAAAACCTGATTATCACTTATGTCTGAATTTTAAAAAAATTCTCCTATTAAATGGCATTATAACTGAGCTAGTATGAACAGTGTCCACCCGTCATGTCAGCGAGTCACACAACCACAAACCTCTCACAGCAATAATGAAAATACAGCACCAATAACACATTCAGAATTGCTATGCACATCACAATCATTTCAATAAACATATTTAATGTGTTCCCAGGTGGAGGTTTCCTTTAATCTGATGACATTTGTACTGTAGAGTAATCTAATTGCAATAAATTAATTCTAATAAAGATACAGACAGGACACCAATTTCTCCTCACACAGGTCTAATGACGTGTTACAGCAGGATTAGAAAACACTAATATAAAGTTCTGAAATAGGATCAGTGCCCAAAACTCGGACCATTTACTTTCTATAAACACAGGATCACTTAAACTTTAGAACATGGGGAGCTTATGGTTCAGAGTATATACAGGCCAAAGGTAAAAAACAGACAAGGAAAAATCAAGAGTCAATGCAAACTTCGATTAAATACAAGTCATCACTTTCAGGTGACTTTCAGGTTTAAGAAGCAGATTTACAGGACAGACAGTGCACTGCAAATGATGTTCCACCAAAATGTACATGCTTGTGTGGAGTGCTCTGAATTGCCTCTGAAATTTTGGGTCATTTATTAAGTGCAGACTTTAATGTCCAAACAGCATTCTGAATGTCCATTTTGCATTTCCAATGTTTTAGTGACATCTAAGTTTAGGGACATCTTCTTAATCTTAGTACACTGCATCAATGTTGAATGTTTTGGCTAAAACATTAGAACTTTACACTAAATTGACTCATTCACTGCAGCACAACCATCAGTACAGAGTAGCTTTAATATACAGTGTGAAGGGAATGTCTGTGCGTGGGCTCTCCTAGAGTTTAATGTTGTACACAATTCAGAGATAACACTGTCAAAACAACAGGACTAGTGTGAAACGGAACAATATCCAGAGCGAAAAGAAGTAAGCTTAACACTGAGTCACAGCAGATTAAAAAACATAAAAATAAATGAAGAAAATGCAGAGAAAGCACAGCCTAAGCAATTCCCTGGTGTCGCTAGGGTGTTGCTAGGGTGCTCCAAGTGTTTGCCAGGTGGTTGATATGGTATCACTTGCAGGTACTCAATGGTTGCTATGGTACCTTAGATGGTAACTAGATGGTTGCTAAGGCGGCGTTAAGTGGTTGCTATGGACGGACTGTCTGCATTTACAGCTGTGTTAACCGACTCCTTAGCCAACATGATCTCTGCAGGCAGACACCAAGGTAAGTTTAGATAGTTTCCTTAAAAAAAATTTGATGTAGTTTTATTAAAACATTTATTTTAAGAGTAGAGGCGTAAAAGTATATTGTTGGCAGGAAAAACTCCATTTTGGTCAAAAACGGATTTTTCTTCAATTTTAGGCTGTTTTCCAGAATTCAGCTGTATCTACTTCTAATGTTTTTTTTCTGAGTCATACACTAATAAACTCATACACTAATTACGCATTGTACTGCCAAGCTGCCACTGTTGGGCCCTAAAGTCAAGCGCCATCATCATCAATGCAGTGTCTCACCACTGATCAAGACAGTCTTCATCATTACTGAGGGCCTGTATGTCACATGAGACCCAGAGAATGATGCACATAACTGCTGTCATTGTAGTCTGTTCTAGAATTATTGGTGCCCGTTACAAAAATGTCTGCAAATGAATCAAATGTTCCAGTATATTAGTTCAAGAAATAAATTATTCTCATTACAGTGTCCCTTTTTTTTAAAATACTTGCATTTTCTCTTAAACAAATCTGCGAGAAAATCTCACCTCAAGACTTGTATAAAATGAGCAAAGTAATCATGTTTTATTGCTCTTAATCTCCATTCTTCTTTCAGAATGTATAGAATTAAAGTTTGGTTTTTTGTTTTTTTACCAGAAAGGGCCATTAGATTTTATTCTTACATCCAGCTGCTTCAAAAAAAAGCAAAAAGTCACAAAAGTAAAAAAAATATATATATATATATATATATATATATAATTGCAATAAATTAGAAGCATGAACATTTTTTTACCATACAGAAAGAAGGATTGCTGCTCTGAATACAAAGGCATTAATGTTTTATCCATGTTATCTAGTAATTTTATTATGTATGTATCAGTCACTTGTACATCTTTTTAAGGGTATAAGTATCACTGATGAAGTCTGTTTCATGATTTCAACTTCACTGACAATGAGTTTAGTTCAATGACACTTAAACATCACTACAAGTTACAAAAATTACATGTACAAAGCTGTGTACATGGAAACAACACCTCAGCAGTAAACAGCTAAAATATGATAACTATCATAGACAGGACAAAGCTTGCCATCTACTAGATTGTTTTGCCAAAAATGTGTCTAAAATTCACTTTGTGAACCACAAAAATGACAAAGAAAATTACTAATAAGACAATGTACTCTTATGCAATTAAATAAATTAACAAAGAAATAATGGTAATATCCGCAGGCATTTATGACAAGCATTTGCAAAATGTAAAGAATTAAACATAATGGAGCATGCTGTTATAGGAAACTGATCAATGGACGTGAAGTGGAGTAACTTTTACCAGTGTGAAGTTGATTTCCTATAACTGCACATCTCCAGTGTTTTATTACTTTTATATCACAGAAATGTGCTCATTTTTTTCATTATTATTTACTAAAGAAAAACATTATACTTTTTCTCTACATTTCTCTTACATTTAATGCTGTGGTATGTGTGCAAAACAAGTAATATTCTGTTAGTGTTTACATTATAGCAGCTAAACAATTCCTTCACTACTCTCTCTTTTTTTCTCTCCCTTGATGTTAATAAGACCCAAAAAAAAAAAAAAAAAAAAAAAAAAAAAAAAAAAAAAAAAAAAAAAAAAAAAAAACCGCTTGTCAACATACTATACTATAATGGGTGCAATAATAAAACCTGTGATTTGCTTTGGAGCCAGAACGACTGTCAGAGCTGCTGTGATAGATAATTAATCAAAACCTTTTGACCAATCAGTCTGTAATAAATAAACCTCTCCAGAGTTTATATAAAAAAATAAATAAAAACACACACACAACATGTAAATAGCAAAGTGGCAAATGTGTGAGAAAATCACAAAGAACTCATAATAAATGATAATCAAGGCATGTAAGCTACTCTGAATTTGGTTTCTTGCTTTTTCTCAACTAAGAGCTTGAAATGAACCACAGCTTATACTGACAATTACTGCACCTCTTAAATCTATCAAACGTTAAGATTACATTTTCTAGGAAAAGCTCTATAATAATGTCAACAAATAAGATTTACCTAGTAACACATAAATCCAAGACAAGGAAGATGACCTCATGCTTGCTTTGAGCATGTTACCCAAGAAATTTAAAGCACAGGCATTTGTGTTCAATCAAAGTGCCACGGGTTTGTTTGAGAAGGCTATACAGAAACAACTAGCTGATTTTTTTTGTGCATCAAGGCTACATCATTCACACTAGTCAAACAAGATCCCAAGAGACGGTACACAGCCTTTTCCACAGGGTTCTACTATAATTTAGGTCTGTATTGCAGAGTCCAACATGATAAAGAGCATCTTTGCTCATAACAAGCCTACTTTACAATGTCAGTTGTCCATTATTCAGTCTGACTAGTAATCTGGGGAGCAAGATCTAGCTTTATAACAAAGCCCACTAGGGGTATGTTTGCTTGATGCTCAATTCTGCAACAGCTTGAGTTCACATCACTTGAATTGCTAATGCCTGTTCTGGCCCCCTTATCCTGGATACACAACAATCATTAGTAGGAATGATGAAAGTGCAAATGTGTGCTCTGGTAATGCATGGCAATAGCAATTGTTCTGCTGAGGGTTGCTGGGACTGTGTTGCTCGCCCATATCTTTTTTTTTTGGACTCTTGTGTGTTATGTGGCAAAAAAAAGAAATCCCAATGGCTGTCCAAACATCACAACTAGCCCTGGCCAAATGCAGCTCATGTGGACCACAGTGAAGATGAGTGAATGTTGATTTCTCACTGCTGCATTTAGTATGGAAAGGGGATAAGTAGTTTACTTGCACACTCATAAGCAATACAGTACCATTAGAAATGGGTTTCTCTCATGCTGGACAAATCATACATGAGAATTTGCCAGAAATCAAATGATGACATTTGGTGTCAGCTAAGGTGAGAAGGGTCTGAGATTTATTACTAGAAACTATAGCATTAATGGCATTTAAATTTATACTGAAAAGTTGTTTAACATTAAAGTCAGCCACTCAAAACTCAATAAACAGCTCAACACACGACAGTGTAAGGACAGTACTTAGAATTTCAGCGGTAATTCATGTCATTGACAGCCTAAATTCCTAGAAAATCAACACATAAAACTGACAGAGAGAGAGAGAGAGAGAGAGAGAGAGAGATAGTAAGAAAGCCAGAGTGACAGAGAAAGAGCATTTGGGAGAGAATTATCATTAGGCATCGTTTCAATTGTGTGGCAATGCAACCATCTCTCTTCAGACCGCATACTTCAAATGGACAAGAAAATTCAAAGCAAAAAGACATTGTGATATTTTCAGCTTATGATCTACACTTTATTAGGAACATCTGTACACCTGCACATTCATACAGTTATCTATTAAGCCAAACTTGCAAAAATAACAGATAGATACAGGTCAAGAGCTTCAGTTAATGTTCACATCAAACATCAGAATGAAGAAAAAGTGGGATATCTGTAACTTTGATGGTGGCATGGTTGTTAAATGGGCTGGTTTGAGTATTTCAGAAACTACTGATCTCCTGGGATTTTCAGACAGTCCCGAGAGTTTGCACAGAATGGTGCAAAAAAAAAAAAAAAAAAAAAAAAAAAAAAAAAAAAAAAAAAAAACAATAGAAAAAACACACTGAGTGACAGTTCTGTGGGTGGAAATGCCTTGTTGATTAGAGAGGTCTGAGGAAAATGGCCAGATTGGTTCGAGCTGCCAGGAAGGACACAGTAACTTTTTACAACTGTGGCGAGCTGAAAAGCATCTCGGCATGCACAAAACATCAGACTTTGAGGTGAATGGGCTACAATAGCAGAAGACCACATCAGGTTCCATTCCTGGCAGCCAAGAACACGAATCTGAGGCTATCATGGGCACAAACTCACCCAAACTGGACAGTTGAAAATTGTAACTGGTCTTTTTCCAGTCTTCAACTGTCCAGTTTGGGTGAGTCTGTGCCCATGATAGCCTCAGATTTTTGCTCTTGGCTGACAGTAGTGGAACCTGATGTGGTCTTCGGCTGTTGTAGCCCATCCACTTCAAGGTCTGATGTGGTGTATGTTTGGAGATACTTTTTTGCTCACCATGGATGTTTATTTGAGTTAACATATCCTTCCTGTCAGTTCAAACCAGGCTGGTCATTCTCTCTGAGAATGAGATCTCTCTCATCAACAAGGTGTTTCAGTCTGCAGACCCTCTGCTCACAGGACATTTTATGTTTTTATGCACCACTGTGTAAACTCTAGTGACTGTTGTGTTCAAAAATCCCAAGATTTTAGCAGTTTATGAAATACTCAAACCAGCCCAGACCAACAACATTCTGATGTTTGATATGAACATTAACTGAAGCTCTTGACCTGTATCGGCATGATTTTCTGCATTGCGCTGCTGCCACGTGACTGGCTGATTAGTTATCTAAATAAATGTGCAGGTGTTACTAATAAAGTGGACAGTGAGTGTAAAAAGTCAAGAAAGATATAGAGTTTATACAATGTGGGGTGCACAAGCAGAACTCTTAAGCTTAGTGTTGTTAGTTCTGAGATCTTTCCCTATCTGTGACTGATTCAAATCTCACATAGTAGCTTATATCACTTTATGAAGGGGCAGTTCAATTTCCAGTCTCTTTGTTTGCTTACGGTTTTGGAAGCAAACCCTAACATACCACCTTTCTGTCTATCTCGTACTAAATAGTTTTAGATTTTCCAACAAAATACAACATAAAACAAAGGCAATCTGCGTAAAAACAATAGTTTTTATTTTTTTATTAAAGCAAAAAAAAGTAATTATCCAACACCTATCACCCATGTGCCCCCTTAAACTTAAAATCTGGTTATGCCACCTTTAGCAGCAATAACAGCAACCAAACGCTTCCAATAACTGGAGATCAGTCTTTCACGGTGCTGTGGTGGAATTTTGGCCCACTCTTCTTTACAGAGCTACTTTAGTTCAGCCATATTGGAGTGTTTTCGAGCATGAACGTCCCGTTTAAGGTCCTACCACAGCATCTCAATTGGTTCAAATCAGGACCAGGCCACTCCAAAACTTTCATTTAGCTTTTTTTGAGCCATTCAGAGGTGGACTTACTGCTATGCTTTGGATCATTGTCTTGCTGCAAAATCCATTTGAGTTTCAACCTACGGACTGAAGACCGGACATTCTCCTTTAGGATTTTCTGGTAGAGAGCAGAATTCATATTTCCCTCAGTTATTGCAAGTTGCCCAGGCCCTGAAGCAGAAAAGCATCCCCACACCATCACACTTCCACCACCATGCTTGATCATTAGGTATGATGATCATTTTGTGGAATTCTCTGTTTGGTTTACAACCAGATGTAACGGGACCGCTGTTAAAACCCGCAGTGTTCACCAGGTATATTTTTGTGTGTGTCGGTGTGTTAAATCTGTGCAGGTCAGGCCGTTCCAGAATCCAGTACGGGCCTTCCTGCCCTGCCTTGGATGCTACTCCCTCAGCTTTGTGTGCTTAATTGTACTTGATGTTTTGCGGTTGGTTTTAGTGCTCTTTTTTCCGTCAGTGGCATTATATTGTAGTTTGGCTGTTATTTGTGAGTATGGCAGGGTTTGATTTGACTATGTTTACGCTTTGTCCTACCTTAGAGGAGTTTGATAAGTGTAGAAAGGATGACTTCTGATCGCAGACTTCTTTAATATTTCAGTACTGCGTCTAGCTAGTAAGAAGATGGTTAAGGCTGTGCTGTATGAGGCACTAGTGGGTCAGCAGGTCTTACCTGAGGATGAAGTGCTTCCAGGCATCGCCATACTACCAATCCAGGCTTTTGGCATGGCAGAGGCCGTTCCAGAGCTTGGAGGAGTGTTGGGGGCCAATCTTGACCCTGAACGGCCACGGGCTGGTTCAGTAGACCCTGGTTGGCAGCTCCCTCTGAAGGAGCTGGAGTTGGAAATTAAGAGGCAAGAGTATCAGACGCAGTTGCTGCGCATTTGGGAGAGGGAGTTGGACACTGAGGGGAAGAAGCTTGCTCCAATCCATTCCTCACCAGTGAGTCAGCCTGCTTCTGATGTTATCCGACATGTTGGTTTAATGCCTGTTTTTAGAGAGGATGAAGTTGATGCATATTTTTCTGTGTTTGAGAGAACAGCGACTACGCTAAACTGGCCTAAAAGTTTGTGGACACTTTTACTGCACTGCAAATTGTCAGGTAAAACCCAGGAAGCATGCTCTGCCCTCACTCTATAACAGACTTTAAATTACGAGGTTGCTAAGGCTACTGTTCTCCACGCATATGAGCGCTTGCCTGAAGCTTACAGGCAGAGTTTTTGAAACTCTGTTAAATCAGCCAGCCAAACTTATGTTGAGTTCGCTCTGGAAAATTCCAGCTTGTTTGATAAATGGTGCTCGGCAAGTGGTGTGAAGAGTTTTTAACAGTTTAAAGAGCTGATGTTGGAGGAGGAATTTAAATCTTGTCTACTAACTGGTCAGCAATTAGTAGTGTATTTGAATGAGCAAAAGATTGATGTTCTGTCTAAATCTGCCATTTTAGCCAATGTGTTTGTGTTAACCCACAAAATTGTGTTCAGTGCCCTTTCTTCTCGTAAGGATGTCTCCTTGCACCCATTAAAGTCATCCAATAAACCTCCCCAGACTCGCACACCCCTCTGGCTCCCCTCCTGCAACCTGCGAGTGCTTTTACTGTCACAAGAAAGGTCACTTAATTGCCACGTGCCTAGGGTTAAAGCTTAGAGGTACAAGACAGCAGCCTTCAGTTAGGAAGGTTAACTCCGCTGATGTTTTGTCCAATGTTTCTGTACCTCAGCCCAATGTTGAACATGTATTTGAATCGTTTGTTTCTTCAGGTCATGTGTCATTAGGTATCGATGAGGTGAAGTACCCTGTTAAGGTTTTGAGAGATACTGGTGCTGCTCAGTCCTTTGTTTTAGAAAGTGACGTATTAATTTGTATTAATTCAAGGCATTGAACTGGCTGTAATTCATGTGCAATGTGTATTTGGAAACTGAGGGTTCTCAGGTCTTGTGAAGGTGGCCGTTTGTCCAGCTCTGCCAGTTAGTGGTGTTTCTTTTTTTCTGGAAAATGATATAGCTGGTATAGGTCTTCCTTACCTGAAGTTGTGTCTGATCCTGTGAATAACGGTCCTGATGTCCTAAGGGTGACAGCAGTCTTAGTTGCAAGTCAGATTTTGAGCTGCCCATAACACGTAACCAGTTAGTGGCTGCTCAGAAAGCAGACCCTTCTTTAGCACACTGTTTTGAGTCTGTAGTGTAGAAGTCTGAGTTGGTGAATCATCCCATTGCTTATTTTATTGAGCATGATGTGTTAATGAGGAAATGGTATCCTCCGAGTTCTACTGATGAAGCTATCCAGGTGGTGGTCCTTTGTTCCCTCAGAAACCAAGTTTTAAGTGTAGCTCATGACCATGCCTGCTCTGGGCATAGAGGGATTCATAAGACATACCTGCTTGCACTGAAATATTTTGTTTGACCTGGCATGAACTGTGATGTAGCACGCTACTGTGGTACGTATCACACGTCAAATAATAATCAAATGTCACATGTCAAATAATAATCATTATTCCGCTTGCACCACTACAGACCATTTTGATTAGAACTGAGCCATTTGAGCGTATTATTGTTGATTGTGTTGGTCCCCTGCTCAAGACGCATTCCGGTAATTGTTACACTCATGTGTGCTGCCACAAGGTTCCCAGAGGCTATCTCTATCCGCACACTCAAGTCAAAGACTGTCATTAAAGCACTTGTAAAATTCTGCACTATATTTGGCATGCCTAAATGTATACAGACCGATCGTGGCTCTAACTTCATGTCGCAGCTGTTTTCTCAGGTGGTTCAAGAGCGTCAAATTAACCATCAGGTCTCTAGTGCCTATCACCCTGAGTCACAAGGTGCCCTTGAGCGGTTCCATTAAACATTTAAGAACATGCTGCGCTCGTATTGTATGGAAACAGGGAAGGACTGGGAGGAGTGTTCCACTTTTGTTGTTTGCTGTTCGTTATGCTGTGCAGGAGTATCTTGGTTTTAGTCCACCTGAACTGGTGTCTGCTCACACCATACAAGGGCCATTAAAGGTCCTACAGGAACGATGGTTGTCAGCGTCACCAGTCCATCAAGAGAAGTCCCTTCTGAAGTATGTTCATGCTCTTCATGAACGTTTGAAATTAACAAGGGATACGGCTCGCAAAGCCTTAAGCTCCTCTCAGGGTGACATGAAGGAGCAGTATGACCGTAAGGCAGTTCCTCGTTCGTTTTGTGCTGGAGATCAAGTTCTAGCTTTATTGCCCGTGCCCAGATCTTCACTCCAGGCTAGATTAGCTGGACCTTAGGAGGTTAAGCAGAAACTTAGCCCCACTGAATATGTATTGAGTATTCCTGACTGCAAATGCAAAAATCATATTTGCCACATTCACTTACATAAGATACCATGCTCGTCGCACGTCCCCCGAGTCAAAGCACAACTCTTAAGTGGTTCCAGTAGTTCCTCTGCCCGCAGAGGGTAATGTCATACCTTCCAAGTACTCCCCAAAGGTAGATGGTCTACATCTATGTAGAAATTGTATGTCTTCTGTAAAAGTAAATGTAGTAATCAAACCTGACTTGTTTCCCCTTCACAGAATGGAAGATTATGTAGACTGCGTTGGCCCAGCCAAGTTTACAAGTATTGGCAGGTACCTCTCACCCCACGGACATCTGAAATTCCTGACTTTGCAACCACAGAAATTTTCTTCGAGTATACGGTCATGGCTTTTGGGCTCCGGAATGCACCTTCCACCTTTCAGCACCTCATGGCCCGTGTATTGGGGGAGGTCCCGAATTGTGCTGCTTACCTTGATGATGTGATGGTCTACTCAGATACGTGGGAACAGCACCTGCAACTGCTGGAGCGTGTGTTCACACACCTCTCTGATGCTTCCTTGGTATTGAATTTGGATAAATGTGAATTTGGCAAAGGGGTTGTCTCTTACCTTGGTAAACCTGTTGGGCAGGGTATGGTGAAACCTTTGGATACAAAAATCCAAATAATTTGTGCATTTCCTGCTCCCAAGACCAGACAAGACCTCCACCCTTTTTTTAAATTATGGCTGGTTACTTTCATTGTTTTTGTAAGAACTTTTCTGATGCTGTTTTACCCATCACTAACCTGTTACACCAGAGTGTATTGTTCAAGTGGTCACCAGAGTGCCAATCTGCCTTTGATTCAATAAAACTCCTATTAACCAGCTCTCCAGTTCTTTCTGCACCTGATCCGAACAAACCATTCAAGCTGGAAGTCAATGCCAGTGGCACTGGTGCTGTTCTCATTTTATGCCATGGGGTTGATCAGCCTGTGTGCTTCTTCTCCAAGAAGTTCCTGAAGCACCAACTTAATTACAGCACCACTGAGAAGGAGACCCTTGCCCTGTTAATGGCTTTGTAACATTTCAAAGTGTACCTTGGTGTCTTGCTCCAGTCCATGTGTGCACAGATCACAACCCACTAGCATTCCTGCATAAGATGTGCAACTCCAACCAGATGCGCTGGTCTCTGATTGTCCAAGGATTTAATCTGGACATCACCCATAGATAGCACTGGTACACTTAAATGTAGTGGCTGACACTGTGTGGGTCGTGTTGCAACCAGCAATATTCCACGGGTATGTTTTTGTGTGCTTTGGTGTGTTTAATCTGTGCAGGTCAGGCCGCTCCAGAATCCAGTCCAGGCCGTCCTGCCCTGCCTTGGATGCTGCTTCCTCAGCTTTGTGTGCTGCTTCCGACCCAAAGATGAAGTCATCAATTGGTGACAGTATTTAATGTTGACGGAAGTCAGTGTGATCAGCTTTGTTTTGCCAATGTTCACTTGTTTTGCCTTTGGGTTATGCTTGTTAGTCCGCTCCGTACTTTCCTTGTGATATTTCTGGTTTTTGAACTGTGCCTGTCCTGACTCTGAGCTTGATCTGCCTTTTGATATCTGTTAGCTGTCTAGATTTGTATATAGACACATTTTTTTTGTATTCTTGTAAATATCAAACATTGTATATATTCATCGGTAGTAGGGGTGTGATTGCCATTTCTGTTGGGTGTGGGCATTTGTCTCTGTTTTTGGTAAGGGAGCGTAGGAAAGCAAAGTGTCTTTCGTTTGTTTTGTTTTCTTTTTAAGTAAGTTAGTTTCCCTTAAACAGCGATTTTTTTTGTTGTTCTGGCCTTGGTCCACACTGAAGTTTTCCACGGTTTATCTGTGGTGTACAGCACATGTGTATATACCCTGTAAATACCACCTATATCTCACCCTTTGTGAACTACACCTGTGTGTTTCATTCCTGTTTACTTCAAACACCACATACTATTCACTCCACCTTACATAACCCCATGCTTTTACTTACGCTGTGCAACCTAAGCCTAGATGGGGTCATAACACCCCTGCCTTCCAAACAGTTCCACTTTCGACTAGTCAGTCCACAGAACATTCGCCCAAAAGGTTTGAGGATCATCAAGGTGTGTTTTAGCAAAATGCTTTGTAACCCTTCCAAGACTGATGTATTTCAATCACCTTCTTCCTCATCATTTCTGGAATTTCTTTCATTGGCATTTCTTCATGCTGTTGAAAAAGTTCTATTTAAGTGTTGATTTGATTGAACAGGGTTTGCAGTAATCAGGCCTGGCTGTGTCTAGTCCAGCTGAACCCCATTATTAATGCAGTTTCATAGATTTGGGAAATTAGTAACTATGGGGGCAAATACATTTTCACACAGGCCCAGTTGGTATTGGATAACTGTTTTGCTTCAGTAGTAAACAATATAATTGAAAAACTGGATTTTCTGATTACTCAGGTTGCCTTTGTTTTATCTTGGATTTTGTTTTCATTTTTGAAACACTTTAGTAAGAGATATACACAAAAACGGAAGAAATACTTTTTCACAGCACTGTATTCTTGTCCATATTTGCCAGCCCTGCTTGGAGGCTGATGTCACAGCTGCTAGGGAAGTGGTAGCCCAGTGGTTAAGACGTTGGACTTCTGATTAAAAGGTCATGAGTTCAAATCCCAGCACCACCAAGCTGCCACTGCTGGACCCTTGAGCAAGGCCCTTAACCTTCAACTGCTCAGAGATAATTGTAAGTCGCTCTGGATAAGGGTGTCTGCCAAATGCTGTAAATGTATTAATGTATGAAATGCTACTGTTTTATAAAATAGAAAGCATCGTTTAGTAGTGTGTTTGTCATTGCTGCATACACTTGATTTACATGTAACATGACTACATCTTTGGTATGATCCTCCATTGCAGAAATGCTCAATTGTACTGAACACTGTCAGAAATTGGTTTATGTAAAAATAAATAAATAAATAAATAAATAAATAAATAAATTTAAACATTTAAATCTCAAAAGGTAAGCTTATTCATAATCAGTTGAACATATAATGAACATGTGTAACCTTTTCATCAATTATCATTACATATTGATTTTATAGGACTTTCAGAACTCACACATTCATTACAACTGTACAATTCAGTACATGAATAATGGATAACTGAATAATAAAACTATTTATTAACATGTATGCAACATGTGAAATAGTATCGTAGGTTCATTAGGGTGATATCTGTGTGTCTGCATTCAGCATGTGGGCAGTGAGCATCTGAGTGTAGTGCTCCATCTTTGTGATCTACCATACTAGAGTTTGGGCATGGATAACCTGTCTGTTCAATCCGTGCTTAAAGCTCTCAGCACAGCATTTTGTAGTGTTACAAACTGGAACTGAAATGGACTTATAGAATTATCTTGAACCAATTTCCAAAAAGAAAAAAAAAAAAAAAAAAAAAAAAAAAAAAAAAAAAAAAAAAAAGGTCAAAGTAAAATTGTTTTCCACCCATATGTCAGATGCACACCAGGAGGCCTTCTAATGCAGATACAAGACTTAGCCCAAAGAGTCCTCTGTATCAAAAGAACAAATAAACCACTCACCAGAAACGGCATCATCAGATCAGCAAAATAAACAAATGCTGCTCCCAGGACAAAACCAATAGCAACAGGAAGGAATGCAAACGCCCCATATTTCCCAGATTTTTCTGCCATTTCAATAGCAGGGGCCAGCAGGGACCAATATGAGGCTGCCAACATCACCTGTGGATGAGAATAAAATAAATAAATAAATAAATTTTTTAAAAAATCAATGATGACCGAATACACAGAAGAATTTTCACAGTTCAAATAAAGGCATAAAATTACACTGACTCAATTTAGGCACTCCAGTACCAAAGGTTCTGCAACTGTTAACTTGAAATGAGGGCACTAGTTTAACCAATTCAGCAATGAAAAGCTGACCATTAACCCATTAATGAATTTTAAATCCACTCACTAGGCTTGTGTAGTATAATGATTGAATCATTCTTACAAGATATTACTCTGCCCTAATATCCAGTGACATTTACTCTGATTATATTATATTACCAGATCTGCAAACCTTATGCATTTTCGGAGCTGACACCATCGGAAAGCCTCGCCCCTCTTCTCTCGTCAAACGTGCTCTAGCCTGGACTCGCAGGCTCCCTTATGTTTTTCACCAATGTCAAATAAAATCTATTAATGTATGTTCAACTGTTTACTGTGAATTAGTGATGAATCACATAAAATCCACCATTCATCTGAGTTTTCACAATTTGCTGCTGGCAACAAACAGCTGCTAATAGTATTACACCATCGCCTCTGCTTAAACCTGAAATGGAGGAAATACTCCATTTCCTGTCTTTTTTTTTTTTTTTTGGCTAGCAATTCTGGACTATAAAATCATTTAATGCCATTGTTTTATGTTAAATCACAAGAAGGGAAAAATCAATATTGCACAAGCCATATCTCTCTCACCATAACCATAACTCATTATTGTGCACTGCACAACAATGACAAATGAGGAGATGTATTTGAGGTGTAATGAGAAAATGAAAACCTGTTTTCATTTAAGGCTACGGATTTTGAGCAATGGGAGTCTTTACAATTTTAAAGAAAAAAATATTAGTATATATACACCTGGGGAAATCCTGCACCCAATTCATCTGAAAACACAACAGGTTTGATATTGTATAGCTTACACAACATACTATATCTCATCGGATTTCAGAAAAGCAATAAATGTACCTGCATTTTAGCCCAACAGTTGGGTTCTTCATCTCTTAATCTTTTGATATATTTTGTACTCCTACATATGTGCATGTGCACAAATTTAAACCATAGAAATGAAGGAACCAAGCTTATCTATGCCTTTGGAAGTACAGACAGCTCAGAGAAAGACCACATTATTATTATAACTATTATTATTAGCCACACTAAATTGTTTAAAGACAATAAACAATTCCTACAGTGATTGCATGAGGATAGAAACTGTGACGATTCTACGTCCAACCATTCTACACATTCAATATGCAACTTTTTTTAATATAACCATTAACACCACACATCCCAAAGGATCAGTTTTTATTACTCATCACTCCTCAGGAGTTGTTTATTGTCTTTCCTTCAACAAGATGCAATCAGCTGTACACTGGAGAAACCAAGAGGAGACTGGCTGATCATTTTGTTGAGCAATGATGAACATAATATTAATGGCATCTCTGTGTGCATCGCTAGTTAAGTGAGCAATGAATTGAGGAGCTCATCTACTTGTCTATTGAGGACAAGGAGCTCATCTACACTCTCAGAACCCCAGGGAATGAATGTCATGTTTTGACTACAGCCATTACATCAATCAATTCGGATAGTGTGGGAAACTCTCTATTCTCTATTCCCTCAGATATGTAGAAGTATGTTTTGGTGATAGTTTTTGATTTCTGTCTCATGAACTTTCCAGACCTGTCTGATGTGCACGTGCCAGTAAACATGTCATCATAGGAACTTCCTATTTTCTGCTAGCGAACATATACCATATATGATCAAAACCTGTTGCACTTCCCTATCTGGCCTAAGATGTTTTTCGTGTACGTGGCCAGACAGTTTAACTGCCATATTATTTCCACACAGCAGTATGCCTACGCCCAGCTTTTTGTACCTCTGTATATAAAACCTCTGTGATTCTACAATAAAACAGACGTCTCTCTGAACTGCTCAGAGTTTTCAGTGTGTTCATTAAGACTCTCCAGGCCTGCAATACGCTCAATGTAAACCACATGCACCAAGTCTTCTTGAGTGAACGAACCAAGAGGCTGAAGGGTTACGGAGGAAGGTGAAGATAAAGCTGTTATTTGCTTTATCCCAACAGATAGATATTGCTTTCACTGACCTACAGTTTCAGAAGCACTTTGCGCCTGCACAGCTGATGAAGGACTTTTGTCCATAACACTCCTGTGTCTCTAAACATTCAGTGTACTATTTTTTACTACTTCCACAATTATTACATAAGTACACTGCAGTTACCTCTGGATTCTACATACAGTAATTATGTGTGTTAATTTATTAACTCTGTTCATATTTTTAGATGTTTGAAATGTACTACTCCATCGAATAAACAGTTGCTCTATTTACAAAATACTTCATTTAAAAAGTAGCTGGAAAACATAGTTAAAACTAATGGCTCCCCTACGGAACTCCAATGCAGTGTACCCATGTAGGCCCAGTAATGCAAATACATCCACTGATTTATGATTGAAGAGAGAAAAAAAATCCAGCCAGTTGGGCATGCCAGGAGCTGTGTGTAACAGGCATTAGATATGGTTTACACATTTGGTCTAATTTATCACAGCTACAGGCATAACATCCTAAAGAAGCACTCTTCACTTTCTCTCCAGAGCCCAACACCCTCTGGCAGAGGATGATCGAAGATGTGTTCATTTGTCCCCAAGACCTTTTATTAATTAAAGCACAGGACCACAAAGAGACATCACCACTACATCTCATTCAAACCCATGCCCTTTTCCTTACAAATAGCCCTCATACACAACTATTGACAAATACATAAAGAACCTAGGCTGGACAATAATTCAATATCAATATATATCGCAATATAATTTTTTTCAATAACGGTGATGTGATTTTTAAACGCATTTCCGACATTTCGACATACATTACAGCATTTTTCACTGGCTGACGTTCAGGGCGCAGGCGTCAGTTCATTGTATTCAAGCCAAGCAGAAAGAGCAGAACACAATCGGCTACATGCGTGATGATGTACACCACAGACACGCAGCCAGTGCTCAGCAGTAGTAGGCTAAGCTCCAATGTGGCAACTTTTAGCTACAAAATGAGTACCCCTGACTGCTATACAAATACGACCGAATGAGCTTCCACAAGTGAGGAGAAAGCAGACAAAATGGTTGATGAGAGGAAAGACTAATTCAGTGGTATGGAAGTGGTTCGGCTATCTAAGATCTGATAAACTTTAGGTTTCAGTGTGCTGCAAAATGTGCCGGAGAGTGGTGCCGACTAGCAGAAGGAACACAACAAATCTGTTCCAGCATCTGAAGCAGTTCCACCCGGTAAAATATTCTGAGAGTCAGAAGGTGAGGCGCCATAAAAGTTTAAGCCAACCTGTCTCTGAAATATCACCGCCACCCCCATCACCAGCTGTGTCAAAAGAGAAACCCATGCAGCAAACACAGATGGCTGCATTCATGCCTTATGACAAACAGGGTAAATGTCATAAAGGTATTACTAAGGCTGTTACAAACTTTTTGGCTAAGGACATGATGCCGTTTAGTACGGTGGAAAACTTGGAAGCCGAACCTCGGAACCATACTTGAGCCTGACAGTCCACTTTATTGACCAAGATTGGAAGCTTGTCAGCTTATGCCGCTAATCAGTTTACTTTCCTGAGGATCACATGGGCGAAGCAATTGCAGCCGGACTTATGGCTGCGCTCGCCTCCTGGGGACTCAGCGAGGACCGCCACGTCTGCATCACCACAGATACCGCTATCTGTTTTGATGCAGACCTGGCGGTCCTCGCTCGGCTCGGCCAGCACAACCGGTTGTGGTTGATTGAGGGGCAGGCTGGGATTATTGACACAAAGTAAGCTGATTTTAATGATGTAATAATGTAAAATGTTTGCTCAGCTCTTAAAAACACGTAGCAGGCTCTGACTAGAACCCAAACCTCTGAACAGTAACAAAAGAGTTTGCTGCAACCAAACTGGTGGTCTCATGGTTAGGATTCTGCACTCTCACTGCTGTGGCCTGGGTTCAATTCCGGGTCAAGGAATCTTTTTTGTTTTGTTTTTATCTTTGGATAAAGATTTGTGTTTTATAAACAGACAGTCTATTTTCTGCAATCTGATAACAACACTGCAACAACAAAAAGCATGGAGGAGATTCAAACTGTGCTGCTGTTGATTGTGATGCATTGCTTTGCTAAAGAGGTAATTAAGAAAACGCTGGAAAAGAGACGAGCAGTGGTAGTAAAGCGAATTCAGAATGCTCGTAATGCTAGACTTAAATTAAGCAAACGGATTTTATCAGCTATTGAGGAGATAACTGAGACGAACGTGCACGAGCTTTCCTGTATGAACAACGCCCAGCTCCCAACCCACTTATTATATTTTTAAGTATACTTTTTCATTGCGGGTTGCCATGTCCAGTACCTGCTGTATTCCGTCCTCAGCATAAATACTTAAGGCCTGAACCTCGTCACTCCATCAGTCATGTTTTTTTTTTAAGAAACTCCACTGTGTTGATTCGAATAGCAATAAACAATTTTTACTGTACGCACCGCAACAGACTTTTAAAAATGGCGGTTAAAAAAAAGGCTGCATGCACTCAACCAATCAGCATGTTCAGCACCCAAGTCACCCCCCCGAGTAGTACCACCTCCCGAGTAGGGACTTTGCAAGGGTTAAATATTTTACCCAGAACTTAAATTTTTAATGCAGGTAGGTCCCTGCGATGGAAACACACCGAGTACTTCCCAAAGTCTGTAGTACCTTGGGAAATTTCCTGAGGTGGAAAAGCGGAATTTGAAGCCAGATAATGTAGACCAGCTTGTATTTCTTGCCAGAAACCTCTAGAGCCTGTCATCAACCATCAACAATGTCCCTGCCCCAGCAATACGTGTGTTTGTTGTTGCACACTCTTTTTTTCTGTTTTCAACAGCAACTCTGAGCACTTTTCATATTTTTTTTATCCTGGCTGAAGCACTTTTGTTTCAATCTATAAGAATAAAATAATCAGACTATGTTGTAGATTAAAGTTAAAGATATGAATATTGACAAAGGTGAGAGATTTATGTTTATTTGATGTTGATTTCACATTTCTTGTTTGTATGAGGGATTTTCAGAAGTTTGTAGGTACAGACATCCATTGTGGGCGTTCTTGACAGTTTTTCTGAGGCTTTTATATTGTTCATCTCGATATCGGTATTATATCATATGGACAGAAATTGAGAAATATATCGTGATATAAATTTTGGCCAGATCGTCCAGCCCTAAAAGAACTGTAGACAAAAAACTATCTGACTCAACACGTGATCTAAGAAAAGGTGAAAGAAAGAAGACAATCAACTTTACTAAAATGAACATCTTGCCTTTGAGCTGCATTAGTATTCAACAGCAATCACCATGTCTGCTTATCACCTAATGCAGAAAAATGACACAGATACTCCTGAGGCTTCTTTTATTATTATTTTTATAGCTCACATAGGATAAATTAAATGGGAGAACTTCACACAGGACAGTTCAGTCCTGCTTACAAGAATGACTATCCGTTCAAGAGAATGAACTTTACTGTTGAGTGTTGTATTGAGTGGGGATGTGCTGAGTGGAGATATGTTGAGTGGAGATGTGTTGAGCGGGAATGGATTGAACAGGGATGTGTTGAGTGGGGATACGTTGAGGGGGGGATACGTCGAGGGGGGATAGGTGGAGTGGGGATACGTTGGGGGGGATAGGTGGAGTGGGGATAGGTTGAGGGGGGACACGTTGAGGGGGGACGTGTAAAGTGGGCAGAAATCTGAAACAACAATAAATTTATCGATGTCAAAATATTTATAGATGTGACTGTATGCTTCACATTGATTTCCGTTAAACATACTGGCTCAGATAAACTTTACACTGGTTGGTTAATTTAATTCACCAGGCCGACCATGATCACAACACCTGAAGTTACCTGAAGCAAAGTGGTTCAATTCATAAAAAAAGTGCACTACATCTACAAATTAAAGAAGAATGTTGACATCATGGATGTGCAGCACCATCACAGAGCTGTGAGGTAAAAATCAGAGAATAAAACATTAGG
>JANDJT010000032.1:21746472-21768233 GCA_024331685.1 Stegophilus panzeri | reverse complement strand
GGCAAAGGGAGGTAGCACAAAGTATTGACTAAAAGGGTGCCAATAATTGTTGCACACCTATATTTAACATTTTTTTTTGATAAACCTGTGTTTTCTTTGCAATTGTTTGATATCCATGAGAGCAGAGTATTAGTGCAGGGCACTGTAAATAAAGTTAAGAAAGAGAATTAAGTAGAACTCAGACAGGCTTCTCTCTGCTAAAAAAAAATTACATGTCCATATCTCACATGTCTGTTGTCTTTGCGCTCCATCAACTTTTCTTTTCAACAAATCCGTAGTTGTCTACACTGGGTGATTTTGAGTCCATCACTCAATCACACTACAGGGTAACCCCAGACATGTTTCTGAATCACAGATACAGTAGATAGGTGTGGATTTTAAGCAGTGTTTCAACTGTGAACTGTGAGCCCATGCATGCTGTATAGTGGTGGATGCAGAACATGGGAGGTGTCTACACTACAGGTCTGCAGAGATTTCAAGACTGTGTGAAAGTGAATAATACTACAGACCATTCCAATACTGTTTTTTGCAAGTTTAAGATGGTTGAAAGAAATGAGGCAGCGGGTCTCGAGTTTGACACCTAAGGGTTATAACATGAACTTTTCTGAAAAAGATGTGACTGACAGATGTTTCTTGTTGCCCAGATGTGTCCTGTTAATTGAATGTCTAAATAATTAATATCTCTGAACGTCTACACTTGGGTTGAGCCCTGGGATTCACCTGTGAAGACTGCATTTGTTGTTAAAAAATGTTAAACCAACATGAAGACCAGCCAATATAACAATTTGGAATGTCTGAAAGAGAAAGAAACCATTGGTGTACTAACAACCAGACATCAAACAGGTCAGCCAAGGAAAACAACAGCAGCTCATGACAAACATTGTGAAAGCTGAGAAGAAAAACCCAAAAAACATCAGTGACATCACCAACAACTTCCACAGGGCAAGGGTGAAGTTATCACAATACACTGTTCGAAGAAGGCTTTCAAAAGCAGAAATATTGAGGCCATACCGCAAGATGCAAACCACTCATGAGCAGTAAGAATCGGAAAGGCCAGATCAGAATTTGCAAAGAAATACAGAGATGAGCCACAAAAGTTGTGAAGCCAAGATTAACCTCTACCAAAGTGATGGAAAGGCCAATGTGTGGAGAAAGAAAGGATCTGCTCATGATCCAAAACATACAAGCTCATCAGTCAAGCATGGTGGAGGTAGTGTCATGGCTGGGGCTTGCATGGTTGCTTCTGGAATGGGCTCACTAATCTTTATTGATAATGGTGGCAGCAGAATGAATTCAGAAGTCTACAGAAACATTATGTCTGCCAATTTACAGAGAAATTCATATAATATAATTTTGAGGAACTTCATCATGAAGCAAGACAATGACCAAAAACACACTGCCAACTCAACAAAGGACTTAATCAGGGGGAAAATGTTGAAGGTTTTAGACTGACTGAAAGGAGACTGAAGGGAGAAACCCCCCCAATACAAGCAACAACTGAAAGACACTGCGGTACAAGCCTGGAAAAGAATCACAAAAGAAAAAATGCAACAGTTTGCTGATGTCAGTGAGTCATTGGCTTGATGCACTTACTGCAAGCAAGAGATATGCAACCAAATATTAAGTGTTTTTTTGGTTAAAAGAGCTTTTTTTGGTTAAAAAATCAATTATTGAGCAAGTACATAAAAAAAAAATCTGTGTTGAAAACTGTCTCCTTACCTTACCCCGATTCGCAACAGTAAGCTTATAATAGTGATTTATAATTTGAGCTGTCGGGTCGGATTTTGCGGTAAATCTCAGTTTGACGTCACGCCTTTGCGTGGTTGTCATGTCAGTAAACAAAGGTGAAGAGACAACTACTATATCACCTGTGTGAGTGCTGAGGGGGGTGTTTGTCGCACAACCCATGTAAAAAAAAAAAAAATAAAAAAAAAAATAAAAAAAACACCGTACAGTTTTGTGTTTCAAACAGAGATGGCGATAGAGAGGCAAAAAGTTCAGTACTGCAGTTTCAATTTATTTTAAAACTATCTGTTCCTATATTTTGCTCAAACTTTTCAAAAAAGTGACCAAATAAGAAAAAAACTTAAAAAGCCAAAAAGGGAAAAATAAAAAAGGCACTCTTCAACTGTGCAAACAAAATGCTTCTGAGGCTGTAGGAACTAAAAACAGTCTAACCACAAAGAAAGTTGTGAGTGATTAGGAGTGGATTTCTACAGAATGATCTGTTATACCCAAAGACGTAACTTTTAAACAGTTCTATGCAAAGTTTGGGCACCCCTGGCAAAATGACATTTTATTGTTTGTTTTTTTTTACATAAAAGAAGTTAGCACAATTGCTTAAAAAAAACATTTTTCTGCTAATGTTAATGCACAGTTACTTTATATTTGATTAATTTAAATAGAATAGTAATTGTGGCATGTGCAAAAGTTTGAACACCCTTCCTGTAAAGTCAGAGAACTTCATTAACTTAGGCATTAACTGAGTTAATAGGACTTGCTAGGCAGGTCAAGAATTGTCATTAGGAATTGATTCAGAATGCAGCAGCACGTCTTCAACCAGCCCAAAAGGATCCATGTCACACCCCTCTTCATCTCCCTCCACTGGCTTCCTGTAGGCACCCGTATCAAATTCAAGGCCTTGATGATCATGTACAAGACCTTGTGTGGAACAGCACCCTCCTACCTCAACATGCTCCTGAAGGCTTATGTTCCCTCACGCAATCTGCGATCAATTAATGACTGACACTTAGTAGTGCCTACTCAGCACGGCTCAAGGTTCCATTCCAGAACCTTCACGCTAACTGTTCCTCAATGGTGGAATGAACTTCCAACCTCACTCCAGACCGCAGAATCGGTCACTATCTTCAAAAAACAGATAAAGACCCACCTCTTCCGTGAACACATAACTAACCCCTAAAACACCAACCCTACATTATCCTAAAAAAAATAATAATAATAAAAAGCAATTTTTTAAAAATTAATAAATAAATACATACATACACCTGAATACACTTACACCTCAACTCTGCGCACTTTGCTTCTCTAGAACTCAATTATAAATCTTGTAGAGTAGCACTACTTGTATTGTTCTCTGCTTGATATATCGCTTTGCTCGTATTTTCACATTTGTAAGTCACTTTGGATAAAAGCATCTGCTAAATGAATAAATGTAAATGTAATGTAATTCCAGAGCATAAAGAATTCTGACTCTTTTAACCTTGTGCTAATGCTCAACAACCATGGGCTCCTCTAAACAGCTCAGTGAGGATCTGAAAAGGAAGATACAAAGCAGAGAAACACTATTTAAATATCTCAAAGCACTTTCAGCTCACAATTTCCACTTTCTGAAATGCCATTAAGAAACTGCAGTGAAGGGGAACTGTGGAAGTCAAGGTAAGATCTGAAATACCAGCAAAACTCTCAAATAGATCCGTCTACAGTGTTTCCAACAGGTGGAGAATTTACTTGTGGTGGTGGGTGGCACCATAAATAACCACATATTAAAATACAATATGTATTATATAAAAAAAAACATTTTCCATTTTCAAAATATATTAAAAGAACAAAACACAGACTGATTTTTGATGAAAATATCAAAATAAATAAACTATTTACATTATGGAATACATTTTCAAAAGGTACCTATTTGCACAGTTGCCATTGCTTGCAGGGACATTTAATTTTCCTTAGCTTGGAAAAAAAACTTTTTCCAATGCCTGTCTGTATAGGGTATGCTTATTGATAAGCGTGTTATCAATACTTAGTTGGACGATGGATGATACAATTATAAACAAAGTGTCTGCTCCATGACTGTCTGCAGCAGCAGTCACAGCAGAGTTTAGCAATCACACTGATCAGAGCTGTACAACCCTGACCGCTGGTTTGTGTTCATTATGAACTGACAATTGTGCGTCTTGATTGAAAAGAAAATGTGGAATTCGGATATTATTGACCTGGGCGGGTCTTAATCTACCTAGGGCCGCCCAAGTACAGCCTATGTACGAGAAACACTGGTCTATATGCTGGGCATTAAGGACAGCAATGCCCTCAAATGACATACGACCTGCTGGAAGATTTTGCTGACAAACATTATTTGCAAGGAAGTGTCATCAGAAGGAAACCTTACCTGCAACCTAATCACAAAAGTCAATGTCTGAAGTATCCAATACAATATCTAGATAAGCCAGAGGCATTTTGGAAACTGTGCTGTGGGCTGAAGAAGTAAAATGGAACTCTTTGGCCACAATAACTAGGTATGTTTGAAGAAAAAAGGAGCAGCATTAGGTGAAAAGAACACCTTGCCAACTGTTAAGCATGGATCTATTATGCTATGAGCTTGTGTGACAGCCAGTCACAGTGGAACCAGTGCGCAGGCTGACAGAAAAATGGATTCCAGTAAATATCAGCAAATTCTGAATGACAATCTAAAACGTACCTTCAAATCCACCATGAATTACTTCAAGAAATGCAAGCTGAAGCTTTTGGAGTGGCCCTCACAGTCTCCTGACTTACATATATTTGAAAATCTGTGCGGAGATCTTAAACATTTTGTGCATGCAAGACAGGCCAAGAATAGCTTGGCAGTAATAGCTTAATGCATCAAATATAAGTAAATAAAATAAATTGTGCCTTAGTGTTTGTAGAAAATGTTTTTAATAGTTTGCTGCAAAGGTTTAGTTTACTTATTTCACTTCAAAACTCAACAAAACATAATTTAGGCAAGGGTTCCCAAACATTTGCATACAATTGTTTCTACAAAACCCCTAATGAACTCACCATTATTAATGACCAAGTAAAAGAAAATGTCATTGAAAGCTACATGTACATTTTAATAGGAATGTCCGAAACATCCTGAAGACCTTGCTGATTTCTCTAAATATAATTTCACTAAATCCTCCTGTACACAAGAGAATTTCAAATAGTAGACTTTTTTAATCAGTATTTATGAATAGCTTTTTAAAATAAATAAATAAACAAACACACACCCACAATCCCCAAAGAAAAATACACTCCACTGCACTGAATATACTGTTCAGTCTCTATGTACATTTGACTCCACATTTTCTACAAATCCTTGATTGATTTAAAGAAGACAACCCTCTACCTTTTCCATGGAAATCCAAAGTCTATATACAGTCATTCCCAATGAGGATGGACCGAGAGCTCAAACATTTAACTCAGCAACTTGACTGACTGATATGCAGAGGTAGAAAAAAAAAAAACCAAAAAAAAAAAAAACTTAGAAATTATATAACTCCAATATTCAAAAAAGTGAACTGCTGCCTGTTGGTGAGGGGGCAGGCCAGGTACCTCTAGACTCATTCTCTTTCCAAATTAGTCTAAAGAAATTCAAGTATCTCGGGGTGTGGGTTACACATAGTTATAAAAGATCTATACCTAGCTAATTATCAGCCCCTGTTATCTAATCTGAAGCAAGATATTGAGTGGTGGGACCCCCTGCCTCTCTCCCTGGGGGACAGAATCAATACTATAAAGATGAATGTGCTGCCTAAATTTGTATAATGTTTTCCAGTGTTTCCCAGTGTTTCTTACAAAATCCTTCTTTTCAAAACTGAACAATCAGATATCAGCCTTTATCTGGAACAAAAAGCCACCATGGATCAAAAGGCATATATTGCAGAGACCTCGAGCGAAGGGAGGGATGGCACTCCCAAACTTCATGTACTACTACTGGGCAGCTAATATAAGATCGCTGTTGTACTGGATGGGGGAGAGTGCAGCAGCCCCTGGATGGACAATTATGGAGGGGGAGTCCATTGCGTCCACCTCCCCGGCGGCCCTACTGTGTGCTAAATTACCATTCGCACAACCTCTGTCTATCTTTACCTCTAATCCAGTTGTTGTACACTCAGTCAAAATTTGTTCTTAGTTTAGAAGATCTTTCTCTCTTGGGGACTTGTCACTCACAGGGCCAATTGCAAATTATCATCTGTTTATCCCATCTTTGTTGGATAAGACTTTCATTACTTGGTCTACAAAGGGGGCTGTCTTACTATCTGATCTCTATTTTGATGGTGTTTTTGTCTCATTCGAGCAGCTAATGTAGAAATATGACATTCCCAGATTGCATTTTTATAAATATTTGCAGCTTAGAAGTTTTGTGGCCTTAAATTCAGACACCTTCCCATTGTGTCCTTCCAATTCGCTGTTGGATGCAATTTTTAAATGTAAACTGGCCAGGAAGAAGACAATAAGGGTTATCTATGACCTACTCGGCATGCATGATTTGTCGTACCTAGATCTCCTTAAGAATAAATGGGAGATGGACTTAGGCGAATCAATTTCGGATAATGATTGGCACAAAGTAATCCAGGGGATTTTCTCCTCCTCCATATGTCTCAGACATGCAGTTGTCCAATTTAAAACTGTTCACCGTCTGCATTGGTCCAAAGCTAGACTCTCTAAGATCAATTCAGACATAGATCCCACATGTGATCGATGCAGACAGGCTCCAGCTACTCTGTTGCATATGTTCTGGACTGGAGCATATGTCCAAAGCTGTACACATTCTGGTAATCTGTATTTGAGACTTTCACTAAGATATTGGGAAGATTGGTACAGCCGTCCAATCTTATTGCGATGTTTGGGGTGACCCCAGAGAATACTCCTTTAGATAGTGTGAGATCAGCATGATGTCCTTCTGCACTCTCCTGCCCAGGAGATTAATATTGTTTAGATGGAAGGATCCTGCTCCACCGGTGTATAGTCATTAGGTCAGGGAAGTCATGTGTCATCTTAAGTTGGAAAAGATGAGATACACTGTCAGGGGAGCGACTGGGAAATTTTACAGAATCTGGCAACCTTTTCTGTTCTTTGTCAGAGACATGGGTGCTGACAGTATTGTTATGTGATCATTATCTATAATTTTGTTTCTTTTGCCCTCTTCTTTTCTATGGTGGTCTGGCTATATAATATGTAATATGTATGTTCTATGTCTGGCACTGGGTGGGGGGGTTTGTTCTATTTGTTTGGTTTTTGTTGCATGTTTAATTTGAAAAATGCTAATAAAGAAACCTTGATAAAAAATTAAAAAAAATGTAAAAAAAAAAAAAAGAAGAAATTATATAACAATGTACAAATGTGCAAGAATATCACTCAATTTAAAGTGGAAGTACACAGCCAAAAAAAAAAAAATAGTAAATAAGTTGTACTCAATAACATAACATGTACTCAAGTATATAAAAGTAAAAATTCTAAACTGAAGAAATTAAGTAATGTCAAAAGTGTTCGTGTCAAAAATAACTTTTATTACTTTCCTTAAACTGTCACAGATAATTTTCGATTTAAAGCCTGAAAACATCATTCAGTCTCTGCAAGTTTGCTGGTGATTGACACAATTTGCTGTCTCTATGAGCATATATGTAGCACGAGTGCACAATATGTACAACCAACACATCGTATTTGCTAAGTCAATAAGTCAAATATACTGTAAATGGACAATATATACCATTACCCAGACTTTGAATTGCTGGCTAGCTAATTATGTTAGCTATTGGAATCGAAGTTAGTCTTATATTCTACTTTCTACTTGTTATGTAAAAAGAAAAAGTGATGTATAAATTTTAGTGTAAGAACCAAATGCATAACCTTTTTCTGTTAAATAATTCTACAGTGCAATTTCTTATCACAGAATCCTCATTCTGAAACTACCATATTGAATTCAATTCATTCCAACTCTAATGGCTACTCACAACTTCTGCTGCAGAACAAAGCGCATTTCTCTGACAGAACTGATTACCACATTTGGTTTGTTGGTCAAAGGTTCAGCTGCAGGATCAGTGAACAGAAAGAGGCGACAGATTGCATGCACAATAACAGAGTGGTAATTAACCGTAACTACTGCTGCTGAAAAGGGCACAGCAGTGATGAATGAATGCAGCTGGAAAGGTGAATCCATCTCACTGCAGTTATCTAGTCTTAATCAAAACTCCTGAGGAGTTTCTGATATGTTGATTCAGAATGAGAGAAGTGATTTTTAAACCATGAGAAGACTTGCACCTTACAATCACCCGTTATGAATGATATGAACGTAACGCGTGATTCTGACCTGTGTTGGATTAGCCCATGTTTACTTCTGTGTGTTTGTGCTTTCAAAGTCTTCATTAAAGAGGATGGAGGACTTCTCTGTAATATGCTGGAATTTTTCTGTCTTATAACTTTTAAGAGAAAAAATCAAATCATGACGAGTGTATCGGGACACCCCCAATAACCAGTATACTGGTTATTGGGGTTGTCACGATACACTCATCATGATTTGATTCGATTCATGATACTGGATTCACAAGGCAGTTCAATTCTCAGAATATTTTGAACAAAATGATGATTAAAAAGACATTTTTTAATTTCTGAATCAAAAATAATGCAAAATATTGTGCATTTCTGTCTGTATAAAACTACATAAAAAACGCTATGAACGAGGTTTACTATTGTAAACAAAATGTACTACAGGTTCACCATATCTTAAAAATTTATTAATTAATTTTAAAAAAGTCTCTATTTAATTCTATTTACCTGGAAATAGTGCTTCAAAGTCTAAAATCCACAAGTTCCGCAGCCTCATTCTCGGGCTCAGTAGATCACAGCAGCATGGAACTGTTGTCATTTGAAAGCTACTGAAGAACTCGTTTTAACTGTTATAACAAGGTCATGTAACCATTTATAACCTATAATGTGCATCAGTTGCGATCTAGCGCTATCAGTCAGCAGGCTCGTTATATATTTTATGGGTTGTGCAGATTTGGACCTCTGATGTTCAAACTGTTCAATTGCATTAGATGCATAACTACTAGATTGCTGATGTGCACTGCGTGAATCGCACATTCCCACAATGCACATAGTCACATTGTGATGCATCGTGTCAGGATGTATCGTTACACCCCTACTGGTTAAAGCTATTATAATGCAAGTGATAAGCGGAACTAATTTGTTTTGGAGACATTCCACAGCATTCAATGTAACTATAAGGGATTAAAAAGTATGATATCACAGTTCAATAAATAATAACTAATCTGTGGTTCATGTTAAGCCACATCACACTACCCATTGCTGATTATTTTCCTATTATAGTACACCCCTTCATGTTATAGAATTGAACAGAATGCACATATGTATATGAATTTGCTCCTTTTCAGGGCTGTAAAATAACTTAAAATACCCAGGGCTTTTTTTCAATACTTAATTAATTATTATTTATTCCAATTATTCACCAGTTTCTTTTTTTTACCATATTAAATCAACAGAGGATTGTCTACACTTTTTTAATTATAAATCCTTCAATTGTATAAATCCCAGAATTATACACATAATCACAATTAATTGATTGGATTATATAAATGCTAAAGTGTTAAAACATATGAATAAGATCTCCCAAACAGAATGTGACATCTGACCATAGCCAGTTAACTCATTTAATAACTCAGTAACACCCACAGTATTCTGTGATATTTAGATGTGCTCTCTTACCCCGGCTGCAAAGCCCAGGCTTCCATCCAAGATCCGCTTCTGAAAGGAGCAATAGGACAGAAACAAGGACAGTTAAGACATGCCGTTGCAATGTGTTTTCCATTTTATTTTTACTCAAGAGGTGACCTGAATTAAGTACTTCAAATCATCAGACGTATTGGCTGTGCCCAAATCTTCAAACATTGGTTGATATTTTTCTAAAGTCTATAGGACCAGTGACTGTCTCTTCGCACTTTGTGTATTTACAGACTGTGGTGGCAGAGAATTAGAAACAAGTTCCTCAAAACACACATCTTAAAGTGTCACACAATGACCCATATTCCTGTATTCAATCCTCCCTGTGTCAAAGCTTTTGCAACAACAGACACAGATAAATGAACCACAGAACAGCTGTTAAGTACTTACCTGCTAGAAGTACGGATTTGCACTGTGGTCATTTTGCCAGCTTGTGTACCCGACAGAGAAAATAAGCGAATGCTCAAGTATTTTCAGGGAGTGCTTTAGTTGTAAGGACATTTAACTCCTTTTGCTCTTTAAAGCTTCTTCACAAGTGACTCGATACTTTTGGCAACAAATTACAGTGATATCAGAGGCTATGTCATTATGACAGACACAAAGCACTGGATATTTTTATCATTCTGTATGTTTAAGTAACAGTGGGCTTCATTTATCAAGCTGGATATGAACGAATGTATTTGAAAATTGGGTGTACAAGCATTAAACAAGATTTTTAGTTTTTTTTACTGGAAAAACATTTGTATCCTACTTATGCATAAGAAGACTAACTAATGTAAGCCATAAACAAATGCCTCAGCTGACAGAAGATTTACAATTCACTTATTATTTATGGAACACTATAATTATTGCTGCTACACTACAAAATACAGGTGCATCTCACAAAATTTGAATATCGTGGAAAAGTTATTTTTTTTCCCATAATTTAATTCAAAAAGTGGAACTTTCATTACATGAAGTGAAATATTTCAAGCCTTTTTTTTTGTTTTAATCTTGATGATTACGGTTTACAGCTCACGGAAATCAAAAATCCAGTATCGAAAAATTTTAGAATAAAGAATTTATAATACAATAGCCTCAGATTTCTGTTCTTGGCTGACAGGAGTGGAACCTGATGTGGTCTTCTGCTGTTGTAACTCATCCACCTCAAGGTTTGATGTTTTGTGCATGCTGAGATGCTTTTCTACTCACTATGGTTGTAAAGAGTGATTACGTGAGTTACTGTATCCTTCCTGGCAGCAAGAACCAATCTGGCTATTTTCCTCTGACCTATCTTAACAAGGTGTTTTCACCCATAGAACTATCGCTCACTGGATGTTTATTGTTTTTCACACCATTCTGTGTAAACTCTAGAGACTCTTGTGTGTGAAAAACCCAGAAGATCAGCAGTTTCTGAAATAATCAAACCCATCTGGTACCAATATCCATGCCACAATCAAAGTCACAGAGTTCACACTTTTTCTTCATTCTGGTGTAATCTGAAGCTCTTGACCTGTATCTGCATTTATGTGTTGTGCTGTTTCCACAAGATTGGCTGATTAGATAACTGAATAGAACTTATATCTATTGGCATAGAGGTCAGTCAAAATTATTTCCCTTTACACTGATCATTCATTTCATGCTCCCACCTGTCTGTGCACTTTAACTTTTATGGAGTTTTGTGGGCATTACTACATGCAAATGAGCTGTCTCAGGAGCATGCAATGCATCAACAAACACACGAGTAGAAAGAAAAATCAACATTTCCTAAAATTTTGTAAATCTGGTGGAATTTTTGTTTGGTTTGGCTTGGCTTAAGAATGTGAACTATACCACAAGTTATAACCATCTCACAAGTGAAACAGGAATAAAAGAGGAATAAAATAGGTCAGGACTTATCAGTATCATAAAAATAATCAGCAACACGGTGGTGTGATGCAGCCTGATGAGAAGACAAGTTACTGTTACCACCCTGAAGTGGTTATTTTCCTATAACAGCACATCCTGAAGTGTTTTACAGTGGTGCTTGAAAGTTTGTGAATTTTCTATATTTCTGGATAATTGTGATCTAAAACATACTCAGATTTTCACAGAAGTCACACAACAAGAGTACAATTAAACAAATGAGACAAAAATATTATACTTGGTCATTTATTTACTGAGGAAAATTATCCAATATTACATATCTATGAGTGGAAAAAGTATGTTAACCTTTGCTTTCAGTGTCTGTTGTGACAACCGTGTGCCACAATAACTGCAACTACCTACATTTTTATTGGTTGACCACTACTGGGGAGGGTAACAGTGGTCTGTCTGACTGTGGATTGGAGGAGTCTAAACGCTTTAGAGATGGTTTTGAAACCTTTTCCAGCCTTATGAGCATCAACAAATCTTTTTCTGAGGTCCTCAGATGTCCTCAGAAATCTCCTTTGTTCATGCCATGATACAACAACCATAATTTCTACAAACGTGTTGTGAAGATCAGACTCTGATAGATCCCTGTTCTTTAAATAAAACAGGGTGCTCACTCACACCTGATTTCAATCAATGGGATGACAAACACCTGACTCTAATTTCACCTTCAAATTAAACTGCTAAACCTAGAGATTCACATACTTTTGCCACTCACAGATATGTAATATTATATATTATCATCATTTTCCACAATAAATAAATGACCAAGTATAATATTTTTGTCTCAATTTCAATTTATTGTTGGATAGTCGCTTGAGATGCATCATCTCATTTTAAATTGGGACGAAAAGTTAGAACGATTACAATGACCTTACAATGAAAAGTAAGACATATACAAGTTCATACATTTAGCCAATATACAATAGAGCAATGCACGTGAGTAGAGAACAAGAAAAAAAGGTCAGTTCACCATATAACAGGAACCACCAACAACAGGGCACAGTTAACCATATATGGAAAGTAAGGGTGCAGTCATAACAGGATAAAAATCAGACTTATGCAGCACATAGACCAGGCAAAGTAGCTACACTTGCTCACATCAATAGCATGAACATGGTGTATTAAGATATTGCAATAAAGATGACTTAAAACAACAAAAAGAGGTAATAGATCTTAAGAAAGGTGGAAGTTTATTCCAGTCACAAGGTGCTTTAAAATGAAAAAGCTTTACATCCGACCTCTGTAGAAATTATTGATTTGGGCTGCAACCAGTTAAGTGATTCATACATAACACAGTGGTGTATATTGAATGGACACCTTAAGACAAATCTAGACAGAGAATTGAAAACAGTGAGTGGCCTAAGGACAGTGTCAGTGGTATTCAGAAAAATAATGTCAGCATAATCAATAGTAGGCATTATCGGCTGGGAGATTATTCTTTTTCTGACTTCAAAGGAAAAACAATTAAATGAACAGTAGAGTGAGCGCAGAGAACCATATATTGTTGTTTTTTTTAATAATATAGTCGATATACGGTTTAAAACTAAGTTCTGGATCAATCCATAGACCAAGATATTTAAAAGAATCCAGATTCTCCATGGTAGACCCATCATCAAATTGAAGATGCATATTGAGAACACGTTGACAGCTATGCCTTGATCCAAACAGCATGCTGCAGGACGACTTCTAGTTCAACACTAATTTATTATTATAAAGTCATTTTTGAACCTCATTAAAATCCGATTGTACATAATTCAGAATTAGATTAATATCTGAATCAGAGGTGTAAATAACTGTCATCATCATAGAGATATACCATACTGTTTGAGCAGATGCCAGAAAAGTCAGTAATGAAAACAGAAAAGGTCCTAAAATGGATCCTTGAGGAACACCTTTTCAACCAGTAAATAATCCGACTGAGCTCTTTGAAAAGTAACACGCTGCCTTCTATTACGTACATTAGAATTAAACCATAATAAAGTATTAAGATTTAAACCGATAGAATAAAGCTTGTCAAGCAGAAGACAGTGATCAACATATCGAAATATCGAAAGCCTTAGAAAGATCAATGAAAATAGCACCGGTAAGATGACCCTTATCAAAGGTTGAGAATGCATCATTCGTAAACTTTAATAGAGCTGTGATAGTGGAAAAATTAGACCTAAAGCCAGACTGATATGGAGAGAAGATATTATACAGATTGATGTATTGTGATGATTGATTATTTTCGCTGTAGTACAGATGACAGATATTGGACGATAGTCAGAAACATCAGAAGCATCAGCAGCTTTAAAAATAGGAGTAACTTTTGCACATTTCCACATGGTGGGAACAGTACAAGTGGACACAGACAAACTGAATAAATCCACAAGTGGAAACATCAAGACATGAGCTGCAAGTTTGATAAAACTAGCCTCAAGGCCATCTGGCCCAGCACTGCTGCTTTCCTTCAACTCACATAAAGCATTAAACACATCTATAGGCATAATTGTTTTAAAAGACAAAGCGCTTGAGGCAAACAGCAAGGTGGAGGAGCCAGCTATAGCATAGGAGTTAATATGTTGTGGTCCACAGACGTGAAATGAAGAAATTAAGTGCTAGTTAAAAGCCTGAGAAATAAAACAAAAAAAGGATGGGAAATAGTTACGTTATCAACTCTTAGTTGATTCACAGCAGTTTTGTTGCTTTTATTGAGAACACGATTCAGGTGCTTCCAAAACTGTTTGGGATTATAAAAGTCATGAGAATGACAGTCTCTATAGTAATTGGATTTGGCGTTCATTGTTTGAGTCTTACATTGATTACGAAGATGTCTATAGATTTCCCAGTTCAAGGCAGCTTTGGCCCAGGTTTTATCCCCTTGTTTAAAAGGATTAATTAGATGAGAGTTGATCCAGGGTAAGTGATTACATTTGACTCTAAGCGTTCTAAAAGGAAAATGTTTATCAATAATATTGATAACTTCAGACTGAAAGAAGTCCCATGCATCTACAGCAAATGGAATTAACTGAAACCCTGTCCCAATTAAGAGAAATTAATTCGCGTATGAAATGATCAATGTTAATATTTTTAAATTGACGCAATCTTATATATTTAGGAGGAGCATGAGGGGTTCTGATTTTCCAAACAGACAATATAATAGAATGATCACTAAAACAATCAGACAAGACATCAGATTTAACTATCCTTTCTGGATTAGTGACCAGTATCAGGTCCAGAAAGGATGAGGACTGACTATCCACTCTAGTCGGTTCATTGATTAGTTGAACAAAATCTGCACTACAAATCAGATTTTTGTCGCTAGAGGAAGAACGATCAATCCAGTTGCAATTAAATTCACCAAGAATAATCAATTCTTTATACCTGCCTAGAGAATTTATAGTGTCTTATATTCATTATAGTGAATTAATGTAGAGTCTGTCGGTGCAGATGGGGGCCTATAGATATTAATAATAATCAAATGTTCATTCTCGTGAAAGATAATTTTGATAAAAAGACTTTCAAAATTAAGTAGGAGCAACACATTCAGAGACAAGATTTACATCAACATATGAAGCCACCCCACCTCCTCTAGAGGGTCTATCAGCTCTATACAAAACATAATTGTCAATTTCAATATCAACATCAGAATTATTATTATGCAGCCATGTTTCAGAGATGGTAATAATGTTAGGTTTGTGATGAGTAACCCAAACTCTAAGGAGATCAATTTTAGCAACAAGACTCCTAATGTTAATGTGAATGACCTTTAAACCTTTAATTAAATCAATAATACAAGTAATAAAAAACAAGAAGGTCAGAGGATCATACTGAAGTGGGTAGTGGGTGAGGGAAACAAGAGCAAAGACACAAAAAGAACAAAACACAACAAACATGCAATATAGTGGAGTTCAAAAGATAAACTGATGAGAATATGAACTAGTCTCATTTACGCACATAACAATAAATAACAGAAATGAGAAAGCATCATCTAGCACACAAAAAGCTGGTCTCATACCAATAATAGAAAAAAGAGATGGCCATTAATGCAGGGCCCGATAACAAATTTGATTAGGCACCAAACTGACCAAGTAGAAAAGAAATCAACACAATCAAAAAGAGCAGTCAGAAAAGAAAAAACGGTTTTCCACAATAGTGCCATGCACTCAAGAAAACAGTCGTAACAAGCAGCACTGAATCCATGCTAGTTTACAGATGTATGGAGTGAAGCTACAAGGTCTTTAGCTTCATCAACTGAGGAGAGATTTCCTACCTCCCTCTTTTGCCTTGATGGTTAGCCTAGCAGGAAACAATAATCCAGGCTTAAGACCAAGTTTATAGAGGTCAAACATAACTTCATGTAATTTAGAGCACTGTTCCTATACTTCAGGAGTGATGGAGAGCCACGATATTGAAGCTTACCACGTCTAGCCCTGTCTTCAAAAATGATTATGTCTTTCTACTGATACCTGTGTAGACGGATAATTACAGGTCTAGGTCCTGGTCCTGGCTTAGCAGAGAGCCTGGGCCCTGTCGCATTCCGGTACTGAACCCAGGATACCCTTGCCGAAGACCTCGAACAACAATTCCGCAAAGAAGGTAGTGGGATGATGGCCCTCGATTGATTCAGGTAAGCCGAGTAATCTTCTAATATTGTTGCTGCAGCTACGTGATTCCAGATCAGCCACTTTAGCCAGCTGGCATGAGCATCAAAACAGCAAAGCTGAAGTGCAATGAAGTTATGTCTGATGAAAAAAAGTCAACTCGGAACGCTTGTAACTACGCTACCACTACATTATCAAGTCTCATTTGTTTAATTGGGTTCTCTTTGTCTACTTTTAGGACTTGTGTGAAAATCTGATGTTGTTTTAGGTCATATTTATGCAGAAATATAGAAAATTCTAAAGGGTCCGCAAACTTTCCTTTACACCACAGCAATTGGTCAACAATAACAATTTTTAAGTTATTATAGAACGGCACAGAATACCTTTAACAGTTTATAGTTATAGTTTAATGACATGGAACATCTGTCTAACAAGTTCGTTCCTGTTATAACTTATGTTAGAGCAGAAATTAAAGTTTTCTCTCTTGAAGGAATAAAAGTAAAAATGCTTTTTCGTCATGTCACAGAGAATCCAGAAAGCGCAAACTCCGCTGTCCTGAAGAGTCTCCCATACAGGAAAAGTTACTGACTGGTAACAAAGCACTGACACTGGTGTTAAATAAACTTCTCCTTACAAAAAGCTTCACCTTATAAACAATTACACATCTAAAACAACAGAAGCAAGTCATGATTATAGCAGGAACTGTGTCTTACCTGTGTGCCGGAGAAGATGAAGACGAGCGCAGCCCCTGCAGCTGTGAGACCCCAGGTGAAGAGTGTCCCCAGCAGAGCCTGCACCACTGGACTGCGGTCTGCAAGCATGCTGCTTCACCTGACACAACACAATCACCAAGAAGTGCTCAGGAGGAACATTTGAGGTTTGATCTGTGTACTTTATTTACAGGAGAAAAGGGTGTGTGCCAAATCCTGTTTGCTCAAGACAAACAGAGCTCATTAAAATAAGCAGTAAGTGCTAACATGTATTAAATAGCTCAGGTATGAAGTTAATCTTGTGCAGGTGAACCACTTTAACTGACTCATCTAATTGCTTTCGCAGCGTTAAAAAAATTTATTAAACTAAATGCACCAGAAATCTAGCACATACATGTATCTAAAGTCAAACCGCTAGTGGCATTTCTTGTTTATTTACTTTTATTCACTACATACTGCAGTCAGGTATCTGCTGAATACAGTGACGTGTGTAAAACTATATGTTTAGCTCGCGACAGGCTGCACTAACAAAGTGCGTAATGGGTATAAAACAATGTTTAATTTAGAATATGTCCATTTTTCCAACACAAACAGCCCAAAATATAGACTACTTACTGCCAATGCAGACACCAAACGACCAAAGAGCGCCTTATTTACTTCCTGCTTCCCTGTACACGTGTCTCTGAGATCACGCGAGATCAGACTCGACCGCGAGATCAGACTCGACCGCGGCCAAGCATTTAACATTTAACATTTAGCATTTAATTTCTGTTCTGTTCCTGCATTCTGTTCTGCTGACAAGTTATGTAAAACATTTCAGTGCATAACAATACAAAATTACAAGTTGCGTTTAAATGATGTTTTACACCTGTGGTCTGTGAGAAAAAGGTGTGTGTAATCTTCTGTAGAGGATGTCATCATGTATCAGTATCAAGCTCTTATATATATTTATACTCAGCAAAAAAAAAAAAAAAAAAAACTTTCCTTTTTCAGAAGACTATTTTAAAGATAAATTTGTAAAATCCAAATAATATTTACAGATCGTTATTGGAAAGGGAGGCATGAGGACTTCAGATGTGGCCAGAGAAATAAACTGCAATGTCTGTAATGTAAGATGCCTACGACAGGAAGGACAGGGAGACGGGAAGTACAGCTGATCATCCTTGCAGTGGAAAATTACATGTAACTATGTGTGTCCCCCAGACGTGATGGAGAACTTGCAGATCCCTTGGTGGAAGAGTGAAGTAACATCTCACAGCAAGAACTGACAAATCTGGTGCAGTCCATGAGGATGAGAGGCACTGTAGTACTGGGTCGGCTTTGGCTCAGTTGGTAGAGCGGGTTGTCCACTAATCGTAGGGTTGGCGGTTCGATTCCCAGCCCGCAGGACTCCACATGCCGAAGTGTCCTTGGGTAAGACATTGAACCCCAAGTTGCTCCCGATGGCAAGTTAGCACCTTGCATGGCAGCTCTGCTACCATTGGTGTGTGAGTGTGTGTGTGAATGGGTGAATGAGACATAGTGTAAAGCGCTTTGGATAAAAGTGCTATATAAGTGTGCCATTTTAGTACTTAAAGCAGCTGGAGGCCACCAGATATTGACTGTTATTTTTGATATCCGGGCTGGCCTGGTCAGTCCTGGTGTAGTTCTGGTTGGCGTTCTCATCGCTTGGAGGCCACTCACTGTTGCTGAGGATGGCTACATATGGACAGCCTGGGGACACACTTGGAAGCCCTGAAGATGGCATTGGACTGCAATTGATGCAGGTAGTTTTGGTGCGGTGTCTTCAGACTGCGGTTGCGGTGATGGTTTTGGGACTGCAATTGCGACAAACAGACTTTGCACTCAGGTCTCCATTGGTGAACAGTTCATGACTTCAGCAGAATAGAATTTGTGTTGAGACTGAGGTGAATTTCCTGATTACACAGTTGCACTTTTTGATTTATCATGTAGCACACGGTTATAGAAGGGAATTATTTATAATTGCACTATCCATTGTCCCTTTTGAGTCTGGTTCCTCTCAAGGTTTCTTCCTCATATCATCTCAGGGAGTTTTTCCTTGCCACCGTCGCCTCTGGCTTGCACATTAGGGATAAATTGATCATTTTAATATTTAGATATGAAATTTTTATATTTCTGTCCAGCTGCTGTGTTACAATGTCCATTGTTAAAAGCACTATACGAATAAAACTGAATTGAATTGAATATTGAATCCCCCCCCCCCTTTTTATTCAGGGACTCATACCATTTCTGTTCCTCAAATGTCTGTGAAATTTGTTCAGCTTATTTCTCAGTTGGTGAATGTTTTTTTTTCAATACAAATATTTACACATGTTAAGAAATTTCCTGGAAATAAAAGAAGTTGAATGTGAGAGGACATTTCTTTTTTTAATGAGTATATAATATTAAATTACATTATATTAATATTTAGCTGAATATACACCAATCAGCCATAACATTAAAACCACCTGCCTAACATTTTGTAGGTCCCTTTGTGCCACCAAAACAGCCCTGACCCATCGAGGCTTGGACTCCACAAGACCTCTGAAGGTGTGCTGTGGTATCTGGCACTAAGACATCAGCAGCAGATCCTTTAAGTCCTGTAAGTTATGAGGTGGGGCCTCCATGGATCGGACTTGTTTGTCCAGCACATCCCATAGATGCTTGATCGGATTGTGATCTTGGGAATGCAACACCCTGAAGTCTTTGTCATGTTCCTCAATCCATTCCTGAACAATTTCTGCAGTGTGTCAGGGAGCATTATCCTGTTAAAAGAGTCCACTGCCATTAGGGAATACCATTGCCATGAAGGGGTGTACTTGGTCTGCGACAATGTTTAGGTAGGTATTACATGTCAAAGTAACATCAACATGAATGCCAGGACCCAAGGTTTCCCAGCAGGACATTTGCCCAGCATCATGTTTGCATTTTATTGCCTCAATTATATTTAGAAAAACTGTGATGCATGAAAATATCTCTTTATTGTAGTATTTTTTATAATCCCAGGAAAGATACTGCCCCATGAATCCCTAATGTCCCAAGCAGGCTTGGGGAGTATCAGAATACATGTAACAGCGTTACGTAATCAGGATACAAATAACTGAATAACTCAAAAAAAAACAAATTAATCAGATTACAGGTACATTTTGCAAAAAGGTGAATATTATCAGGATTAATTTTTTTTTTCATTTAAAGGCAAAGAAGTTAATCTTTTGACATAACACAATGTAGACAGCTGCTTGATTATAGTTCTGGTTCTCTCTTGCCAGTCGTGACTCACATGAGCAACCTCCTGGTGCATGCACAAATACATTTCGCACAAAGTTAATTTGGCACAAATTGTTCTCTGAAATTTTTGTTGGGGTGGCCATACGTCCTCTTTGTCCCAGACATGTCCTCATTTTCAGACCTTAAAAAAGCATCCAGCCGGGATTTATAAATTTGAGAAAATGTCCGGGATTAGGCTTTAGTTTCATTATGTTGTGCTTATGGTCTAATACTGCATCATGTGTGTGCATATTTGCATTGCTTTAATCCCTCTCTCTAATTCCCGCACACCAATTGGTCAATTCTAAAAGGCTTGCAGCAACTATTGGCCAAATTCCTGCCTCACAACCATTAGCCTAAGGTGAAGTTGCTTTACAATAGCAGCAAATGTCAGCTGTCCTGTGTCGAAACAATGCCCATGGACATATAAGGTCATTTTTAATTTCATGTTATCACATTGCTTCATATTACATGGTCATTCAAATGTGTAAATGATGGCAGAAGGTTCACTCGTGGCGTCTGATATTTTATTTCATTCCATGGACATTCAAAGCAATGTAGAAATTTATATATATATTTATGTGATGCTAATAGTGGGTCTTTTTCAGTGTATTAAAACCTGCATTCATAGTAACACTGTTTTGAACGCTATTAAGACACACACAAAAAAGTTGTCCTCTTTTTGGAAACCAGAATATGGTCACCCTAACTTTTGTGATGTAATATTACCCACATCAGGGACAGTGATCTTTTATTTATTCATTTATTTACTTCATTTATTCTTAAAACAAATCCAACATTGAACATGTTTTAAACCCTAAAATAAGCTCTAAATTAAAGTATTTTAGATCATATTGCTTTTCTCTTGACTTTATTTACATATATGACCTTGAAGTAATCCAAAAGTAATCAGATTACATTACTTTCATATTGTGATACTTGTGTTACGTTACTGATTACGTTATTAAGTAATTTGTAACTGTAATGGAAAATATTTTTAAAGTAAACCTCCCAATCCTGGTCCCAAGGTACACCATACCTGCTAATATATTTATACCAGCTGACCCTGCTTATGTCAAAGCATTTCCATAGCATTCCCTGGACAGTGAAGACAATCTTTCCAAATGGGTTGACTTTTATCAAAGTTTTGGAGGACTGATCGAATAAGATGAATCCACTAAAAAGAAACTGAAAAATACTTTTTGAGTTATGCCAACTGCAGTACAATTGTCAATGAAAAAACTGCTGAACATATTAAAGTCTTTATAAACAAAGAGAGCCTGAACTTCTTAATATATTTCTACAGCTCTGTAATGATAGAATATTCATATAAAAGACAATACCAATTCAAGTCTTAAGTGTAACACACCCAGGTTTGTCAGACACATATTCATTTATTCAAGCTTATCATGAACCTATTAAAATTTAAATATAAATAAATAAATAAATGGGCTAGCAAGTATTTACAGTGGTGCTTGAAAGTTTGATTTAGTAGTAGAATTTTCTATACTTCTGCATAAATATGACATAAAACGTTATCGGATTTTCACAAAAAATCTAAAAGTAGATACAAAGAACACAGGAAAATGATCCAATATTACACATCTGTGAGTATGTCAACCTTTGCTCTCAGTATCTGGTGTGAGCCCCTTGTGCAGCAATAACTGTAACTAAACGTTTCCGGTAACTGTTGATCAGTGCTGCACATCGGCTTGGAGGAATTTTAGCCTGTTCCTCAGTACAGAACAGCTTCAACTCTGAGATGTTGGTGGGTTTCCTCACATAAACTGCTTGCTTCAGGTCCTTC
>JANDJT010000032.1:21711189-21742179 GCA_024331685.1 Stegophilus panzeri | reverse complement strand
ATGTAACGGTAACAACACTAACCTTGTTCATAAAAAACATACTTTGTAATTCTGCAATTTCTCCTCAGTTAATATTGTGGGCAGGGGAATTCAGAAGAATGTGTAGAGAAATTAAGTTGTCAAACAAATTAAATTAAGTTACCTGAAATTATATTTTGTTCTTTATTATTTAATCCGTTCAAATGAATTCATTGTTTAATCAAAAGCTCACTTACTTATGTGTTCAAACAGTGCTTATAATTTGTGTCATTTATTTATTATTTATTTTATTTAGCTTACAGTAAATAATAAAATGGTATTCTTGCAGACTATTTTGTAGTTTTCTTAGTATTGTGTTGGATTTTGGTGTGATCTCCTCAAAGACAGATACTGATACATTGGCCTTTATAAAATGGCACTACACTAAGCCAAAAAAAAAAAAAAAACCTCTGGACCTCAGACCAATGAAACCAAACACGTCCACTGTAGGTTTATTGGAGAGGTTTATTGTCTTAAGACCCAAGCCATATGGGAGTTATTAACATTGCAACCCAATCATGGAGCAAGGCATTTCTAAGTTTACTGTTGCACATGGTGAGCTTTTAAATGCTAGATTTCTGCTTGCACCAGCTTATTCCCCCAAACCTCACACCCTTCCTGCATTGCACATGCATAATGAACTTACTACACTGGAACTGACTACATTGCTGAATATTCATCCAGTAAACCTCAACCAGTGAGGTTGATGGCATCTTTTAAAGTGCCACAGAGAGTTTATTAATGTTAAAATCACAAAAATAGCTGAATTCAACTTCATAAACAAAGTCTAAATAGAAGTATATTTCTACATTCACTGCACATCTAGCACATCAGGTTATTATCAAGGTCAGGAATCACTTTCAGGAGATCTGAGAAGAGCTCTACCTCCTACAGTGTTTACTATAATTATCCTTATACATATCCTTATAAATATCTTTACCTGATCCAACTGAGCACTGTATATATCAGAAGCTCTTCACCAGCTAGTAGAGGTGTACAATTTGTTACTGTACTGAAGTCTGTTTTAAGCATCTGTACTTTACTTGAGTTTGTAATATTTTTTTACTTTTATTATATTCTACTAAAAAAGAATACATTTCTACTCATTACATTTTCAAGCACTATACAACTACATTCATCTATGTTTAGTGTCATGTATCCGGAGCTTGACTACACTTCCCAGTAGCCATTGCGCACCACAGGAGCACATCATGTTTCACAACTTTTGGTTAATCAGCACTACAGTGCTGTGAAAGAGTATTTACCTCCATCCTGATTTCTTCTGTTTTTGTGTACATCCCGTACTAAATTGTTTCAAAAATTAAAACAAAATTTAAGACGAAACAAAGGCAACCTGAGTAAACACAAAATACAGATTTCAATGATATTGTTTACTATTGAAGCAAAAAAGTTATCCAGTACCAACTGGGCCTGTGTGAAAATGTATTTGCTCCCGTAGTTACTAATTTACCAAGTCTATGAAACTGCATTCATAATGGGGTTCAGCTGGACTAGACACAACCAGGCCTGATTACTGCAAACCCTGTTCAATCACATCAACACTTAAATAGAACTTTTTCATTAGTATGAAGTTGGTTAAAAGGTCTTACCCAGTAACACACTATACCAAAATTGAAAATAAATTACAGAAATTATGAAGAAGAATGTGATTTAAATACATCAGTCTGGGAAGGGTTACAAAACTATTTCAAAGGCTCTGGAACTCCATAGGACCACAGTGAGAGCCATTATCTCCAAATGGAAAAAGTTGACCCTTCCCAGACGTGGCCAACCTTCCAAAATTCCTCCAGGAGCACAGCAACAACTCCTCCAGGTAATCACAAAAGATCCAAGGACAACATCAAAGGAACTACAGGTCTCTCTTGCATCAGTAAAGGACACTGTTCATGACTGCACTATCAGAAAAATACTGGGCAAAAATGGCATCCATGGAAGAGTGGCGAGGCAAAAACCATTCCTAACCCAGAAGAACATTAAGGCTCATCTAAATTTTGCCAAAACACACCTTGATGATCCTCAAACCTTTTGGGAGAATGTTCTGTGGACTGATGAGTCGAAATAAAAAAATAATAATATAACAGTGTACTTTTGGTGGCTTGACTGTAATTTTGCAGAAGTTATAATGAACAGTTCATTAATGTTAATAGTGTTACATCACAGCAATATATTACTATAAAACCAAACTGTCATTGCAAGTTTTTTGTGCACTAAAACCGTACATACATTGATCAGCCATAACATTAAAACTGCTAACAGGTGAAGTGAATAGCATTGATTATGTCAATAATCATTACAATTACAGTGGCACCTGTCAAGGGATGGGACATATTAGGCAGCAAGTGAACAGTCAGTTCTCGAAGTTGATGTGTTGGAGCAGGAAACATGGGCAAGTGGAGGGAGGGAGGGAGGGACATACATACATACATACATACATACATACATACTGTAGGGAAACTAGCCAGCGGTGGGTGGAGCACAGACACACGGGAGGCCGTTTTGGGTGTTGTCCTGGAGGATCTTTATTCAAGACCATTTGGTGGGTGTGAGTGGGTGCGCGTGTGTATGTGGGTGCTTGCATGAGGGCGTGAAATCGTGAGAGTCTCAATTGTCTGCCGGATTGCCAGAATCGCGCCGGGGTTTTCCCGACTGATGGAGGTCCCGTTCGGAAAAATGCCTCAGGAGGTCAGGAAATGCCTCGCGTGCAGCCAGGGGGAAAAGTCTTCACTCGCGTCCGAGTCGTCTAGGAAAAGAAAACACACACAATGCCGATTAGTAAGCACACTCTCGCTGATAAACATCGAATAACATGCATAGAGCCACACGCACATGTATTGTGAGAATCCTCTCCCTTTGCGAGTGGAATAGCACCCTTTTATACTCTCCCTCGCCTGCTGGATGGTGGAATTCTCCCGTGCCGCGCGCCATTCACTGGCCGTGTGTGTGTCGGCGGCTCCGCCCCGCCGCCACGTGCTGTTCCGGAAGTCATACTTCTGTTGGGTTTCGGCACGACTACAATGGGGCTGGACCAGGGGCTGTTGGATTCCTCGATGATATTGTCCCGCAGCATTCGGCCGATCTGCTCGTCGATAGCCTGGTGGCAGGCCTCTGGGACACGATAGGGCCGCTGTCACACCACCACTCCCGGCCCGGTCTTGATCTCGTGGTGGACTAGTTGCGTCATCCCAGGGGATGTAGAGAACACATCCGTGAATTGACCCACCAACTCTGACAACTCCTGACTTTGCCCGGGAGTGAGGTCATCACCCAGCTGGACCAAGGTACCTTCATCATGACCTGTGTCTCGAGTTGCGAACGCAGACACTACTGGCGTTGGCTCTACCCACTTTTTTAGCAGGTTTACGTGGTATGTTTGTGTCTCCGCTCGCTTACCGGGCTGTTGCAGGCAATAGTTTATGGCCCCCTTCCGCTCAAGGACTGTGTATGGCCCTTACCATCAGGCTAGGAACTTGCAGGAACTGTTCGGCACCAGTAGGAGCACCTGATCGCCAGGTTGGAACTCTCGGGGTTGTGTTGGGCAGTTGTACACTCTTTTCTGCTCCTCCTGGGCGGCTCTCATGTGCTCCTGGACGATCAATCTTCTCCTGCATCTTCTGCACGTACTCAATGACCGAGCAGAATGGGGAGGGCTGTTCCTCCCAGGTTTCCTGGGCCACGTCCAGCAGCCCTCGGGGTCGCCGTCCGAAGAGGAGTTCGAAGGGGGTAAAGCTCGTGAAGGCTTGGGGACACTCCTGGACGGCGATGGTGGGGGTGGTAGACAGACGCCTTTAGGTGCTTAACCTGCAACAGCCGACACAGATCAGACATTAGTTTGGAGGCGAAAGGCGTACGTTGATTGGTCAATATGTCCTTCGGTATCCCCACACAGCTAAACAGGAGCATCAGCATCAGAGGTACTGCCTCTGGGTATCAGGTGGTGTAATCCAGGATGATGAGTATGTACTCCTGACCTCGGGCAGATTTGGGGAGTGAGGTCCATGCCAATCCTCTCAAAGGGGACGCCTATGATAGGTAGAGGGATAAGGGGAGCCGGCGGGGGCCTCCGTGGCGCAGTGTGCTGGCACTGGGGGCACTGTTGGCAGAAGCCCCGAACCTCTGCATCCATCCCCGGCCATACAAAGCGGTCTTTTAGCTTTTCTAGGGTGTTTCGTGTTCCCAAATGGCCCCTGAGCGGATGGGTGTGGGCCAGGTGCATCAGCGTCTGTATCTTGGTCTTGGGGACTACCAGGAGGTCCACAATCTCCCCTAGGCGGTTGGCCCGTTGGTATAGGAGACCATCCTTAACGAGGAAGTAGGAGGAGCGGAGCCTCTGGTTTGGGCTCTGGTCGACCCCTTCTATCTGCCGCACCTGGGCCCAGCAGTGTTTCAGGCGGTTATCCTCCTTCTGCTCCCGCCCAAAGTTCCCCGGCCGGTTCACTTGTTGGAATACAGACAAGATCGGGTTAATGTGTGTGTGCGACTTAACTTCTACGGAGGCATCCCCCTCATCTTGCGCCTAGTAGGCCTGCTGGACTCGTGTCTCTTTCGTGCGTTGAGGCGTCCTGCTGGACTTTGGAGCTGGGCTGGCCGGGAACCCGGGCCAGTTTCTTCCCAGGAGCAGCGGCACAGGGAGGTCAGGGATGACGCTGACTAGGAGTGGCCAGGTGCCTGTCTTTCCCTGGATCTGGACCTCGGCCGCTGGGACTTCCCTGGTATCCCCATGGACGCAGGTTACGGTGATGGTCCCGTCCCGGGTGAGTTCTTTTGACAGGATTGTCGGCCGGGCGAGGGTCACCGTGCTCCTGGAGTCCAGCAGGGCGGTGACTGGGCTCCCTTCGACCCACACCATCAGGGTAGGGGCTCATGGTGGGTTTGGTGTGTGGAGGGCGCACCCTGCCAGCCAGGGTTATTGGGCCTTCTTCGGTGGCTCCAGGTCCAGCTCCGTTGGCATGGGCTCGTCCCTGGGCATCCCATAGGCGGGCGGGCCTCGGTGGGTCCTCCCCCCCCAGGGTAGCGCTGGCGGTTGGCCCGGTGGGACTGCCATCCTTCCCAGCCGAGCTCCAGGGTGGCTATAGCACGCTCCAGGGTGGCTAGGAGTTCCTTGGGCGTCCCTGGCGCCTGCACTCCAAGGACTTGGCGTTCTGTTGGCAGCAGAGCCCTTAGGAATCAGTCCATAGCCACCTTTTCTGCAACCTCGTTGGCGGTATATAGGTCGGGTTGAAGCCACCTCTTGGTTATGCGCAGGAGGGTGTTCATCTGCCCGTGTGGTTTGACCCCTGGCCGATAGTTCCACCGGTGGAACTCCGCCGCCGCCTGGTGGGAGATTCGCCCACACCACGCCAGGATCTCCTTCTTCACCTCTCCATAGTCGGCTGCTTCCTCTGGAGAGAGGACATAGTAGGCTGTGCGCGCCTCCCCGGAGAGCAGTGGGCCGAGGATGCGTGGCCACTCGTTGCGGTCCCAATCTTCGCAGCGGGTGATGTGTTCAAAGGTCTCTAGGTAGGACTCAATGTCGTCCTCGGGGGTCAGTGGTGGGAGCAGGAGTCGGACCTCGCGGCCGGGATCAGGGAAAGGCGTGGCGGCTGCGGGGGTCATTGTTTTCAGTCCCACTAGTTCCCGGGTTGTGGCCTGCAGGCTGTGTGCAAGCTGCTGTGTCACGGCTTGCTGCTGGAGATTCGCCCCCAGAAGATGCTCCAGCGTGGGATCCATTTTATTTTTTTATTTATTTTTTTTTCCCTCTCTTTTTTTTTTTTTTTTTTTTTTTCGGTGGGTGGGTCTGTGCTCATGCCCGCATCCTCCACCAGTGTAGGGAAACTAGCCAGCGGTGGGTGGAGCACAGACACACGGGAGGCCATTTTGGGTGTTGTCGTGGAGGATCTTTATTCAAGACCGTTTGGTGGGTGTGAATGGGTGCGCGTGTGTGTGTGGGTGCTTGCGTGAGGGCATGAAATTGTGTGGTGAGAGTCTCAATTGTCTACCGGGTTGCCAGAATCATGCCGGGGTTTTCCCGAGTGACAGAGGTCCCGTTCGGCCGTCAGGAAATGCCTCGCGTGCAGCCAGGGGGCAGAGTCTTCGCTCGCATCCGAGTCGTCTAGGAAAAGAAAACACACACAATGCCGATTAGTAAGCATACTCTCGTTGATAAACATCGAATAACATGCATAGAGCCACGCACACATGTATTGTGAAATCCTCTCCCTTTGCGAGTGGAATAGCACCCTTTTATACTCTCCCCTCGCCTGCTGGATGGTGGAATTCTCCCGTGCCGCGCGCCATTCACCAGCCGTGTGTGTGTCGGCGGCTCCGCCCCGCCGCCACGTGCCCTTCCGGCTGTCTAAAACATTGGTAGTGCTGAAGCGGCGCTGTCTCTTCAGCACCACCGCGGCAGTCGCGGGAGAAGCGATTTTAGTCTCTTGTGTGCCGACTGTCGGTCCGTCGTGACAATCCATCCATACATACATACATACATATGTACAGTGTAACACAGTATCCATCTGTTTCAGTATCTATCCCAAGAACAAATCAGAATTGGAGATTACCTAACTAGAAAATAATTAAATAACTAATTCCAGACTATGCCACCCTGGGAATTTCACCCATATTGCTACGCATAGGTTTCCCACCCGAAGGCAGAAGGAAGTGTGGAGACACAAGTATCTGTTCTCAAATACAAAAGTCTTTTATTATAATAAAAAGAATGCATCACATGATATAGCCTTCACTAAAAATATGCACATAATCACTTCTGAGCACACATTACACAAGACAAACACCCTCACAGAGCTTCAGCCTTGACTACAGGGCAGGCTAGACAGAAAACAAATTATTCTCCCTCTTCACAGCCCACACTCACACATGTATCAGCAGAAAATCCCCGTGCACACGGCAAGTCACAGCATTCGGTGAGGAAACACTAAAAAGAGGACAACCATGCTCCCTAATCCTATGGAGGCCTGCAGTTCCTAAGAGAAGACACACACACACACACACACACACACACACACACACAGTTGGCATACAATATAGTAGCCCTGCATAAATCACAGGGCTCTATGTTTCAGCAGGTTTCAACATACTTAACCTATTTTGCATGTTAGCTTAACACACAACCTCCAAACATTTAATATTTCCAAAATGATCCTACCCAAAAATAAAGACAATAATGATGTTCCATGTTCCATGGTTACCATACAAAGAAAAAAACTAAATTGAACTATTAGACTAAACAATCAGCTGGTTATATCAAACAAATAAAAACTAAATTATGATGCTTCACATGTATAATACACAAAAAGAAAGAAACAAAATAAAACAGATAACCATATAACAACAAAACAAACAAATGAAGAAACACGGTATCCATGATGAACACTCCACAAAACACACAGGAACAATGTGCTCGAGGCCAACCACTAGAAACAGTAGGAATAATCGGAACAAAGCAACGGAAATGCCACTGCAAAGAAACGGCACTTCCCCATGTAATCCATACAGATAACAAATACAACTAAAATAGTGATATTCAGTGTTATTATAATACAAAAAGAAAGACAACTAAAGAATGCTAACCTACCGTTAAAAGAGCAGTGGGACTCTGGATTTAACAGGATTCTCGAATACTCGGTCTACACTCAACAGTCACCATCTGCATGCAAAAACAATAACACTAGGCTAAAAATAAAACACAAATTACCCATCGCCAAACTACAACAGCCAGTGCACCGTTACAATAATCAGCCAAAATACATACTTAGCAAAAAGCAGTTGCGCATCAGTGGAATTAAGACAATAAGATGAGAAGCGCTGAACTAGTTGTCACGTTATCACCCACTCTTCAAGCAGTGAAGCTAACTCGGGAGAGCAGGCAGCAAAAAGGTGCTACAAGAGTCACATCAGCCTCCATACACAGGCCAGGAAACAGGGCGGTATCCCGGGAAATGACGCACATCCAAGCTGCCGTTGTATATTGCTTATATATGCACTTGACACAGCACCAGTTAATGACATCAGAAGTGTCACAGTAACAAACGTTCCCCGCAACAAATCTTAGGCTGATAGGCATGTAGCCTATCATGCTACAATCTACTCCCCGCTCTTGCATCGTCACCCTGACAATGAGTTTAATTCCAAGGCCTAAAACAGCATTAGACACTACACCTGCTTGTTCCTCCACTGCCCGAGGGAGATGATGAACGTCTTGACCTCTGTATCCCGTTCTCCTCTACAGGAGGAGGAGTGATAACTTCCAGAACCACTAACAACTCCCCTAAGCCCAAAGTCAGAAACTCCTGATACTGCAGGGACCACACCAGCTGACACAGCCAAACCAGCAGAAAGCAATTACCCATCACCTGGCACCTCAACTACTGGCACCTCAGGAGCTTCACGCTCGCCAGGAATCACCACTAACTAGTCTACTTCCTCTAATTCCTCCTCATCCTGTGACAGCACTTGCTGTGCTGGGGGACTACCCTGAGAACTTTGCACAGAGGGCTCCTTCTGATCTCATGCCTTTAGCAGGGAGCGATGAACATGTTTCACTTTATCAGGCTCACTCACTGGAGCCACCAAATAAACACCCCCACCTTCCTTTGGTGCCTTCACTAAATGATACGCTACAGAACTCCACAGATCCTGGATTTTATCACAATCTCTCCTACCACATTCCCAGATGTAAAACAACGGACCTGAACCTGCTGATCATGATTCGTCTTTCAATGATCTGCGGCCATCTTCAGCTGGTCATGAACCCCCTCAAAGGCCCCGAGTAAGGACAGCCAAACTGTATTTAGTGAAGACATCCATCATCACCAAAACATTCTCTATCCCTGTCTGTGATGCCTCCAGCACAGTAAAGTCTATCGCCAAAATCTCATTAGGTCTAGATGCCAGCAAATCGCCCATAAAACTACAGGAAACAGGCTATGTGTCCTTTGCCACTTGGCACCGCTCGCAATCCCGGCACCACTGGGCCACATCTAGAGTCATACTTGGCCAGTAACAACGCTGCCTTACCAACTCAGTGGTACGCTCAATTCCTTGGTGCCCATGCTCCTGATGTAATGCATGCAGAACCTGAGTTATGCAGAACCTGTGGAAGAAGTACGTGTAAAATCTCTTCCCCTCAATCAGGATTGAGAACATGACGGCAGACCACCCCATCCTGCTCGACTAACCTTTCTCACTGATGGTGCAGGACCAAGGCTGGCTTGGAAAGCAGTTGATGTTCTTTGCCACTGGGAAAAGTCCCTCTCTCCCAAAATCCCAAGACCTCCGCAAGGATTGCATCAGCCCCCTGTAATGCCCTCATATCTTCAACAGAGTAACTCAGCAAAAACATAATCTCCACTTGGGTGACTGGAGGGACTATCCCTTCCTCACCCATGGCTTGCTGTACCTACACCGAAACCGTGGTGCCAGACTGAGCACCACCCAACACACCGAGCCCTGACAGATCCTGTCTTCAAAGGGCATCAGCGTTCTTATTGCTCCTCCCAGACCTATCTCTCACCTCAAAATCAAAAGAGGCAAGTGGTGCAGCCCAATGCTGCTTGGTAGCGCCAAGAAGCCAGGTGACTAAGAGGACTGTTGTCTGTAAACACGAAACACTTCTGTCCCAACAAATATTCCCTGAACTTCTCAGTCATGGCCCACTTGAGCACCAAAAACTCCAACTTCATGGAGATATAATTTGACATGCGCTCAGTGGGCCGAAGACTGCGACTGGCATAAGCAATGAATAGCACCCTGCCCTCCTGTTCCTGGGAGAGGACCACTCCCAGACCTCCATGACTAGCATCCACTTCTAGGATGAAAGGACGGGAGAAGTCCGCATATGCGAGGACCAGTGATGACGTAAGCTTACCTTTTAACCTTTCAAAACTGCTGCCACTCTTCAATCCATGCAGCAACAAAGCTCTCAGAGGCACGCTTCCTGGATCTCATACCTGCAAACTCAGCCACCACCCTATGCAGTTGAGCTACCAATTTTGCAAACCACTCCACAAAATAGTGGTAGTAGCTTGTGAAACCCAGGAATGACTGCAACTCAGGGACAGTCTCCGAACGACGCCACTGGGACACTGAATCTTACTCAGATCTGTGGACACGACCCCGCCGAGATTACATGCCCTAAATACCTTACCTCTTTCTGAAAGAACAAGCACTTTTCCAACCTAGCCTTCAACCCTTCATGCTCCAACCAACTCAGAACGACCTCTACCTGCATCAAATGCTGCACTATTGATGAAGAAAATACCATAATATCATCCAGGTATAAAAGCAGTGACTGACACTGCTGATCGCCAAACAACCGCTGCATCAACTGCTGAAACATACTAGGGGTATTACAAAGGCCAAAAGGCATCCGATTGTACTCGAATAAGCCGAATGGGGTCGAAAAGGCATCACCCTCAGCTAGCAGGACCTGATTATAGCCGCTGGCTAGATCCATTCTTGAAAACCAGTGGATCCCAGCCAATGCGTCCAGTGATTCCTCAATAGAAGGCAATGGGAACGCATCCTTCCGAGTCTTGGCATTTCACTGATGGTAGTCTACGCACATCCGCAGGCTTCCATCCTTCTTTTTAACCAAGACTATCGGGGAAGCATAAGAGCTACAACTCTCCCTTAACACTTGCGCTTCAAGCAGTTGGTTAATATGGGCTTTTACAAACTCATACTCTGAGGGAGGAATCCGCCAATAATGCTGCCTAGCTGGAACATCATCAGAAAGAGAATCTCGTGGGCAATGAGGTTAGAGCATCCTAGATCTCCCTCATGGGCCAAAAAAACTGACTGATATTTCCAGAGCAATGCCCTAACCTGACCTACTTCTTCCCCAATTAGCAGGACAAGTCCATGGCATTAATTTGTTCCAATATAGTAGAACCTACCTGGGGGCCTGAGACTCAGTAGCAGTGGCAGACCTGACCTCTACAACACATGTGGGCAAACGGACCACAAGCGCATTGGCGAAAGTACCTAAAATCTATGCAGATAAAGCATAACATCTAGAGTACCAACATTCACCACAGGCACATAAGATGTGCCACGGATAACTCGAATCAATGCAGGGGATGCCAACAACCCAGCAGGCAACCCTGCCTCACAAGGTTCAAAAAGGACAGTAGTCTCTGCAAATTGCGTTGAACACGTTGTGGCCACAAACTGCATTGTACCACCAGGGATACAACACACCCGGCGACCACGTACTCGAACCTTGCCAGTCTGATCTTCACTAGGCTGAACACCAGCCTGACAGCAATACTGCAGAGCCTGAACTATAACGCTTGGGTCCTGTGATACAAAAGGCAAACTAAACAGTGCAAAGCTATGCTGCCCAAAGAGCTCCAGGTAACACTGCCGGAGGACATTCATCCCCAGAACACCAGGAATTCAGGCACACAACCCACCTGGGGGTCTTTAACCACCAGCACCCTGCACTTGGGCGCCAAACTACCACAAAGCTCAATATCCACCTCCACATATCCTATATACTGTATCTTGAGCCCATTAGTGGCCCAAAGCTGTAACCACAGACAGGTTTTAAGCCCCTCTTGCCCCAATGGTTCAAAATACTTACAAAAGCAGCTCTCTGTGATAGTAGATACCATCAACCCTGTATTTATCAGGCAGGGAATTGAAACTCCTCCAAGGGAGACAAGGAGATGTGGGCATGATGACACAAATTGAGACACGGAATTAGCATGGTTCAAAACAGAGCCAACCGAACTGTGGCTCTGCAGTACGGTGGGAATTAGTTTTCTGACTGCCGCATGGAACGTAACTGTCCTCCCCTAGTTGCAGGTGCAACCCTGGAAGGAAGCCCAGGCCGGGGAGAAACACATTCCCCATCACAGTCCCTGGTGAAATGACCAGCACGATGACAACGTCTATATATCAGGATTCCTGTGAGGTGAGGGGTTCTGCAAATGAATGCCCTGTAACCAGGCAAACCCTTGTATAAGCTGATTTAATTGCTCCTGCGGTCACCATAACATATCTCTCAACTCATCGACCTTCGACTATTAACGTCTGCATGCGACTTCCCATGCACCCCACACTGAACCCCGTATATTAATGGGGGGGACTGACTTCTGCATCTTGCACCTCCTGGCATTCCTTCAAACTCCCACTGAATAGCTTCACTGCGAATGTCTAGCAATGTACACAATGGCTGACAATGCACCAATTGCCTGAGTTCGCGATACGAGGCTGGGTCCAAAACAAATTCAACAAATTGGTCACACAATCACATTTCAGCATTTGGCATAGTGGTCAGCGACTGTTGTTTAATTTTCTCTGGAAGGCCCATCAAGGCAAGGGAGAACTCCAATAAGGTCTCCCCTTCCTGCTGCCTCCAAAAAAGGCTTCCTGTAAGGCTACATAGGACAGCGAACAACCATATAACTCATGGAATGCTGCAATTATCCTAGCCGGATCCTCTCTCTCTACATCAGGATGATACCTAATTTCATCCCGAGCATCACCCTCTAAATGATCAAAAAGGAAGAAAGCTTGGTCAGCTGTGGACAGGCAACGGGTCCGCATACAAGCCTGTGCCTCATCAACCCACTCGTTAATACTTATACCTGACTTACCACTGAATATTGGGCACTTTCGGTCCCTAGGAACAAAAACAAACCTATCGGCGCTTGCAGCACTGGCCCAAACCAATGAAGGTCTAGCCGCTGCAGCAACATCAGTACCATGAGCAGTACTAATACCTGTGGAACTGGCTGAAGGCTGTACCTTCCGTAGCCTTTCATTCTCAGCTCTCAATTGAGCTACCAGGTCCTGCACTTCATCCTCCATCCCTACTAACGTCACAAAAAAGAAACCCAAAAAAATTTTAATTACCGTAAAAAAAAGAAATCAAAAGGGAGAAACAGTACAGCATACACTGCTGCCTTGTTCCTATTTCAGCATAATCCACAAATAAGCAAAGAAAAAGAGGGGGAAAAAAAACCTCTGGATAGATACCAATACCTGTGTCTCCACAAACCTGCCAAACCAAAAGGCAGGGATCCTGCCGACTACGCCAGATTGTAACTGAGAGATGAGGCCCATGACCAAATCAAAATTGGAGATATTACCTAACTAGAGAAATAATTTAATCACTAATTCCAGACTATGCCACCCTGGGAATTTCACCAAAAGAATTTGCCCATAAGGCTACTCACAGGTTTCCCACCCGAAGACAGAAGGAAGTGTGGAGACACAGCTATCTGTTATAATTTTAAAAATGCATCACATGACATATCCTTCACTAATAATATGCACGTAATCACTTCTGAGCACACATTACACAAGACAAACACCCTCACAGAGCTGCAGCCTTGACTGCAGGGCAGGCTAGACAGAAAGCAAATTGTTCTACCTCTTCACACCCCACACTCACATGTATCAGCAGAAAATCCCCGTGCACACTGCAAGTCACAGCATTTGGTGAGGAAACACTACCACCAAGAAGAGGACAGCCACATTCCCTAATCCTATGGGGGCCTGCAGCTGCTAAGAGAAGACACACACACACACACACCGTTAGCACACAAAATAGTAGCCCTGCTGAAGATAACAGATCAGCATAAATCACAGGGCTTCTATGTTTCAGCAGGCTTCAATACACTATTACCTATTTTGCATGTTAGCTTAACACACAACCTCAAACATGTAATATTTCCAAATAAACAATTTGGATACCAGAATAATCATACCCAAAAATAAAAACAATAATGATGTTCCAGGTTACCATATAAAGAAAAAAAAAAATTGAACAATTAGACTGAATAATCAGCTGGTTGTATCAAACAAATCAAAACAAAATTATGATGCTTCCAATGTTTTTGTGTATTATAGAAAGAAACAAAATAAAATAGACTAACATAAAAAAATAAATAAATAAATAAAAAACCACAAAGAAACACACAGGAACAATGTGCTCAAGGCCACTGCAAAGAAACAACACTTCCCCCTGTAATCCATACAGACAGCAAATACAATTATAATAATGATATTCAGTGTTATTATAATAAAAAAGAAAGATATTACTAAAGAATGCTAACCTACCGTTAAATCAGCCTCCAAATAAAGGCCAGGAAGCAGGGAAATAATGCACTCCTAAGCTGCCGGTGTATATCGCTTATATATGCACTTGACATGGTGCCAGTTAATGACGTCACAATTGTCACAGTAACAAAACGTCCCCCGCAACAAAACTCAGGTTGATAGGCATCATGCTACACCAGCACCACCAATAGAAGGGTTTCTGATTGGTTAAATTTCCTCAACAGATCTGAGCAACTTTGACAAGGGGCAAACTGTGATGGCTAAACAATTGGGTTAGAGCATCTCCAAAATGGCAGGTCTTGTGGGGTGTTCCCGTTATGCAGTGGTTCGTACCTACCAAAGGTGGTCCAAGAAAGGACAACCAGGGTCATGGGTGCCTAAGGCTCAGTGATATGTGTGGGGAGCCAAGACTAACCTGTCTGGTCCAATCCCACACAAGAGCTACCATAGCACAAATTGCTGAAAAGGTTAATGCTGACTATTCATAGAAAGGTGTCAGAACAAACAGTGCATCGCAACTTGTTGCAGATGGGGATGTGTAGCAACAGACAGGTCAGAGTGCCCATGCTGACCCCTGTCCACCACCAAAAGTGCCAATGCACACATAAGCATCAGGACTGGACCATGGAGCAATGGAAGAAGGTGGCCTGATCTGATAAATCACATTTTCTTTTATATCCTGAGGACAATCGGGTGCATGTGCATCACTCCCCTGGGGAAGAGATGGCCCCAGGATGCGCTATTGGAAAAGAAGGCAAGCTGGCAGAGGCAGTGTGATGCTCTGGGCAATGTTGGGGAAACCTTGGGTCCTGGCATTCATGTCATTGGCATTCAATGACAATACATAGAGGAAATCAATCAAAATAAATCAGAAAAATTTAAAATGGTCAAGCACCCAACGTTACAAATTTTAGACAACTTGAAATGGACTGGCCCCTTACAAAGCATGCATGGTATCTCACTTGTTGAAAGGTATTGATCAGGAGAGGGGTATAAAAGAATTTCCAAAACATTAAATGTACCATGGAACACCATTAAGGCCATCATCAAGAAATAGAGAAAATAAAGCACCACAGTAACATCACCAAGAAGAGGACCTCAATCCAAAATTTATAAAAAGGACAAGACAAAAAATTACCAGGGAGGCTGCCAAGAGACCAATGGCAACATTAAAGGAGCTGCGAGAATATCTAACAAGTACTGATTACTCTCTGCATGTGGCAACAATCTTTTGCATTTTTCATTTGTTTGGGCTAAAGGGTAGGGTGGCCAGACAGAAGCCGTTTCTCACAAAAAACTTCCAAGCCCACCTAAATCACTCCAACCCATGTGGCAAAATGTGTTAGTGTCTAATGAGACCAATTCATCAGAATTATTTTTTATATGTTTGATGCAAAAAAAGCAAATCACCAAAAGAACACCATACCCACGGTGAACCATGGTGGTGGCAGCATCCTGCTTTAGGGCTGCTTTTCTTCAGCCAGAACTGGGGCTTTTACAGTATCAACATGGTTTGAATCATGAATAGCTACAAATACCAGTCAATTTTAGTGCAAAACATTCAGGTATCTGTTAGTAAGCTGAAGATGAAAAGGAATTTCAACTTTCACCAAGACAGTGAACCAATGCATACATCCAAATCAACAAAGGAATGGCTTAACTAAAAGATCATCACATTTTTAATGACCAGCCAGAGCCCAGACCTGATTCTGACTAAAAGTCTGTGGGGTGACCTGAAGGAGGTTGCGCACAGAAGATGCCCTTACAATTTGATGGATCTAGAATGTTTTAGAGTGGACTTTTAAGGGAGCATCTTGAAAGTCCACTACCTGGTGTTATTTTGTCAGTAAACAAAACACAATTTAATACAAACTAAAGGACAGGCTACAGAAGACTCCCCACTTGGCATTCAAGCCATAATACTAAATCATACATAATCTCTCTCAGTTTTCTTTGAGTAAGTGAAGGACGACCTCTAACACTAGACAGAGGAGTTAGTTGAGAGCCCCATGAGTGGAGGTCTTGATTTGAGTCTTCCACACTCTGCCATTGTTGCTCAGGAAGACAGCTGTCACCACTGACATCATCCACTCATTGCAAACAGACTGTTTATCTTTTAGAAGAACTAAGTCCTACGTTCTTTGTTCTATTTTCTTCTGGACTGTAGCAGAAGATAATCGCACCTCTAGTGGGACCAGAATTAATTTACCATGGCTTGCACCTTTCTCCACTGGCACTTGAAGAGATCTTTCTCTGTTAAATCTCCCTCCAGGGCGGGAGCACCAACCTTTTGTGTGAATAATGTTGCTGGTGTGAGAAGGAATGGTGAACGGGGGCAATTGACACTGGAATTAGTGTTCTGGAATTAAGGATTGACAAAGGATGAGACACTTCTGCCAGCAGAGTGGAAGAACTGTGTGTGAGGTGAGAAGATGTACTGTAGTAGCACGGAGTCAAGAATCCTGCATGCAGCTACAACCATATGTTTCCAGGCTCCTCCCCAATGTGACAAATAAGTAGGGTAACAGTTCCATTCACAGCCTCGATCACTTAGGTACCCCAGGACAACAGAATTGTATTTTTCTTTCTTTTCCTTTTAGGTAAGCTAGCTACCTAATAATAGAATTCTTTTGTTTATTATTTTGGCCTTGGCCCACCCTGAAGTTACGGCTGGTTTGGTTAATTTGTACAGTTGTATGTATATAATTGTCTGTTTACAATATACCACAACCTTTTGCACACAACCTTGTTTGTGTTGTTATTCCTGGCTTCACTTATTTAAAGATCAATCCAATTGAATCCTGAGCTGGTTACTCTGTGCGGCCTAACCTAGACTGGGCCATAACACAACCCTTTGGCAGGATGAGTGGATATTCCTCATTAGGGACCTACTGTATGTTGTAGATGCCTACCCACTCTGGGAAGACCTTCTTTTGAACCTTTAGGGTTCAATCTCAAAAGTGTGTTGTTTCTGGAAATGATCCTGCTTTCAATGAGTGTGTCAAACTCTTCAGCATAGGCTTCTCTCTGCACTGTTCTGATGATTACTTCTTTCATGCCAACCCTTACACTCTTCATAGCTGGACACAGGATCCGATCTGTTTGAGGCAGCTGGATCAACAAGGCTCTGAAGTTAGGTCCATGTAGGGAATCACTCAAATTGACCTGAGGTAAATATTCTTTTTGGTGTGACAGGAAAGTGTAGTTGTAGGAATGGCATAAGAAATCAGGCTCAGTGAACTACATAATTTTGGTGAGTTGTGAAGCAGGTAGAAATCTTGTTGCCAGGTCAGCTGGATTTAGATGAGATGGCATATAATACGACTGGTCTGGCCAACTACACTGGCAAATTGGACTCTGTTGTGAACATACATAAAGAAGTTCTTAGTGTCATTGAAAATATATCCAAGTATTATCTTACTGTCATAGTAGAATATGATGGCGTCAATCTGATGGTCGATCTCATCTCTTATCAGCTGTGCCATTTCCACTACTAAGACTGCTGCATAGAGCTCTCAGAAGGTATGGTAGGTTCAGGATGTGGGGTTAAATTTGCTTTTCCCATAATGAACCCTACTTGTGGACGACTATCCACATTGACTTACCTTAGGTAAGCCGCAGCCGCGTCCGAGACGGCCATGTTTGTAGTCCGCTGTGTATGCTGGGAAATGGAGTCCAAGTTGCGGTTTAACCTAACAGGAACAGAGAGTTTATTGTGTCAGAACAGGGATAGGGACTTCTGTGTACTCAGATATTAAGATATAGTGCTTGGGGATGGCAGGGGTGATAAAAGCACTCATACAGGAGGCACCTGTAGGAGAGGAAAATGACCATATATGTACATCCTTTCTCCTGTACAGGCTATCATGGGGAACTGAGAGAGAGAGAGAGAGAGAGAGAGAGAGAGAGAGAGAGAGAGAGGAGACAGAGAGCAAGTTACCTTAACGACCTTAAAACAGACCACTCGAAAATTAGAAAAAATGGCGTCAAACCAAATTGGTAGTATGTCAAACAGCCTGGAAGGAGAGCCTCCTGAAATACAGAAAATCTCTTAATGCTGCTAGATCAATCTCTCTCCACCCTAATTGAAGATAACAAAAATAATCATAGATTCTTATTTAATACTGTAGAAAAATTAACTAGGAATAAGACTGCAACAGAAACTTGCATACAATCATTATATAGCAGCAATGATTTCATGAATTCTTTCATTGGCAAAATTGAAAATATTAGACAAAAATTCAGACTGTTAATTTAAAACCATCTACCTATCTACCTACACTCTAGAAAACACTTGGTTAAAAACAACCCAAATTGGGTTATTTTTAGCCCAACGGCTGGGTAAATATAGCACAGAACACATTTTGGGCTAAATTAACCCATCGAGTTGGGTTGTTAATTTTAACCCAGCAAATGGGTTGTTTTTCAGCCCAAAGGATAATTTAATTTTTTACAAAAACACTGGATTAATTTTATTTCATAAATGGGTTAATATTTTCTGGGTTATTTTTACCCTTTGAAAATGTCAAATATACCACATTACAAACAAAATATGTCAACATGGTATCTTTTTGTACACTTTATTTATTGTCACGTAATTGATCGTAATGGAGGTTAGGACGGATGCAAGTGCAGATAAGAGCTTTTATTAAAGAGAGGCAGGCAGACAAATCCAAATCATGAGACAAAAGCATGGTCAGAAACAGGCAATGGGTCAGGCGATTGGCAAACAGGCACAAACTAGGCAAGGCAAAAGCACGTAATGAGAAACAAGAAACAAGATCAAAGACTATGAAACAAAACGAGGAACAGGGTACAAACACTTGGTACAGTGATAACACTCACGTAATACTTTGCCAAGTGCAAAGAGACACAAGGGGTTTAAATGACAAATGTAATCAAGGGTGAACACACAACTCCCTGCCTAAATATCACAAACTCAGCCAGGCATTTCACACGATTTCACATTCATGTATTCAGTCAGCATAAATGCTAAATAGTCAGGAACGCTAACTTACCTTGGTCATTTGATTTCCTCACCTCAAAAACTGCTACCTCCACCTGAGGCGAATTCAGACTGAGTTGATTTGACCCAAGGAGCTGGGCTGATGCGTCGGGGTGGGCGAAGGGTGCATTGATTCAACTGTCAGTGAAAATGATCCAGCCTAAACCCAGCAGTTGGGTTACACAAAACTACCCCAAAACTACCCAAGACTGAGAAAATAACCCAATTAAATTACCCAAAAAGGCTCAAACCAGTGTCTGGGTAGAAAAAATAACCCTGCATTTTTTAGAGTGTAAATCATTTAAACTAGCAGTTATCAAACCCCTGATTAAAAACTTGACCTCGACCCTGTCACTTGTCCAACTATAGGCCAATATAAAATCTCCCCTTTATCTCAAAGATCTTAGAAAGGATTGTAGCACAGCAGCTATGCTCGTACCTACATAGGAACAACATTCATGAAATGTATCAGTCAGGGTTTAGACCTCATCATAGCACAAAGACAGCGCTGGTTAAAGTCTGATCAGAGTTGTGTCTCGTTGCTTGTGTTGCTTAACCTTAGTGTAGCTTTTGATACCATTAATCTTACTATTCTCCTTGAGAGACTAGAAAATGTTGTTGGCATTAAGGGAATTTGACTGATCGTTATCAGTTCGTAGATGTAAATGGTGTCTTCTCTAGGCATACTGAGGTAAAGTTTGGTGTTCTGCAAGGGTCTGATTTAGACCCACTTCTCTTTTCTTTATATATGCTACCTCTGGGTAAAATTATTCATAAACATGGTATTATCTTCCAACTGCGGTCAAGCCAGCCTCCACTTTGAAAAGCATGGTCAATCTAGCCGCCACGTTATTTCACGATTCACGCATTACAGTAATACCGTCTGAAAACTAATCTGAAAACAAGTCATCTTCCGACAAACGCGATTTCACATTCATCTATTCAGTCAGTCTGTCTATCAAAAATTATCTTATTTTGTAATTCCATATCAGACAGTCCTGAAATGGTGTAAGTCACACTCTGAGAAGGTGTACTATCATTCTGAGGTGAAATTGGTCTGTGGAATCATGCATGCAAGAATAAGAAGCATGCAGAGAGAGGGTATGTGAAACAGTGGAGGTGAGTACACAGAGGGCGGTAGAGCATAAATTGTCCAATCACAAAGAACATTTAACATGGAAATAATACACTGAAGAACAAAATGCTATACATAGCTGTGACTACAATTAATTTTAGTAACAAGCATAAAGTGCCGGTGTAGTAATGGATGTAATAGCAACCTGAGAGAAATCATCATTAGAGTCATCATTAGAGTATATAGTTTTGTGCAAAACACATGCAGCAGACACATGAGGAAAAATGAAGTGAGCATGCCGTAGTTACATTTGGGATCATTTTAGTTTAAATGCCAATAATATTAATTGCAAACATTGTAATTGTGTTTTAAAATACAATCCAACAATGAGCACCATGATATACCATTGGAAAAGGTGCATCCAGCAGCATCCATGACAGGATATGAAACTACACAACCAACAATAACCTCTGTTTTAGCTGGGGGGAGAACTGGAGCTCAAAAGGCAGAAGGAATAACTGAACAACTGTGTAAAATGATTGCAAATGACATGTTGCCTATCAGTAGGCAACATGGTTTTCAAGAGTTGATCAATTTCATTCAGCCGGACTACAATGTTCTGTCAAGAATGGATTCTGAAATAGATTAGCATATCGTCTAATGGGTATATTTAGCTTCTGAACATGTAATATACAAATAATTAAATGTTATCTATGTGAGGTATGTAAGTCTCACCTTCATGCAAGACCACCAAAATAATAACTAAATGGTATAGGCCTTTAACACGTTATGGACATTCATGAGTAAAAGTAAGCTTTTTCATATTGTTCGACTTTTCCGCAATATGCACAATATCCTATGCACATTTGGGAAGAAAATAATGCTTATAATAACAAAACAACCTATTTGCTCACATGGATGCACTCAACATGAATAGGCTCACATGCACTCTGTTGCCAGAGTGCGCATCTGAGACGGCGTTAGTGACACATTGTATATAATAGTCATTATATTTGATTATTAAATGTCATTTTAGCAAATGATCCTAATCACATCAATTCATTTTACAGTCCAACTAGCATATTAATTAAAGTAAAAAAAAAGTCATTTTCATTTTGGTCAGGAAGCTGGTGTTTCGAGTGGGATTTGCACACCCTGTCATGCCAATGGTTAGATGCCACTGTAGTAGACGCATCTTGCGGTATTAAGATTAACAATTAATCGATGAATTTGATCATTAATTTAAATGATGATCAATCATGGGAATTTGTGTAAATTGACATCCCTAGTCTCCTACATACCTACCACCACAAAAATCCCAACTGCCATTATTACAGACATTATCCCATGACTCAATGAAATTGCTGTGCATTTTATGTGCCTCATGCTATTGAAAATCCTCTGAATAGCAGACTGTATTTAGCAGTTCTTATTACAAATTTATATGAAGCCACCATTTGGTTGTCCTCCAGTAGAAGATGTGCAGTCCACAAAATCAAAAACCAAAACACCTGCTCTAAAGTCACAGAAATACCAGTATGCTGTTGTTTTGCATGGAATGCTATTGGTGTCATTACAGAAACAAGTCTCCATGTCACATTCATGAGAATTTAGTCCTCTGTAGTGGAGAGCACAGTGTATTCAGTGATATAAGTGACATAGCAACATAATTTCTTTTAACCCCAATGATAATAGTATATGCTGTCATTTGAAACAATAATAAACATGACATATTTCCCAAGAATTTGATTCTCAGCACCGTTGTTAGTTCACTATTGGAAAAGTCAGTGTTTTATCTGATATTATTTAAAGTGTGGGTATCTGGTAAAAACTTCCGGATTGCCATTAAGATTGTCTGTATTTAAAACTTTATATTCAGTTTAAGATTCAATGTGTACATCATTTTGTACATCAAAGGCAATCACTAAACCACATAAAGTCTCACTGCTTTTCTTTTTATTTGTTACATCATTCCACAGTCCAATCAGTTTGACTAATTTCCCTATAAACTGCTTTTCTTCATTAAAATAAATCAAATGTTTACAGGCTGTCTTACAGACAGAGTACATCCCACTGCGTAACAGTGGATCTAAGAGGCATTATTTTCCTGCTCTGATATTATTTAGTTTGGTCTGTTTTTGTTGTGTTTGTGTGCTAGTCTATATTCCAGGTATTCCAGCAATGTGTGTCTGAGAGGGAACAGCTGTAAGGTAATCATTCACCATTCACCTTTTTTTATCTCCTTCCATTCCTCCTGCCATAGTTTTCTCCACCACCTCCCAGTGATAAATGATCTCCAGACAACCACACAAAGACAATCAGGGAGAGGTTCATAGAGACGGGGTGGAAAGCATAAAAAGGAATAAATGAAAAAACAAGAAGCAGAGGGTGAAAGTCCGGAGTGTCACCATGTTTGGTCCTGGGCTACATCTGGAAGGTGGGTGGCCCTGAGGGGAAGCTGGGGGTCGGTCCACACTGATTGACCCCCCACTGAACTGCAAGGAAAGAGGATAAATAGAGAAAGAGGGGTGGAGGGAGGAAGGAAAAGGAGAGAAAGAAAGGCAAGGGAGGGAAGAATTTGAAAAAAGGGGCTAGAGAGCACATTTTCAGAAGAAAATGTTTAGTTATAACAACAAAAGTAGTGTAACAGATGGCACCCTGGAAACTACATGACAGCGGATTGGAGTGAGCCAGCATAGCTTGTCAGATAAACAGCCCAGATGGAATAAAGCTGTCACTACCTCACATTTCTAAGACTTTTTCACACACACACACACACACATACACACACACAAACAGAGATACATGAGCACCCTATGAACGCCGCTGCAGAGCTATATAAGAACTCGTCAGGAGGGTCAAACACCGACTACTTTACTCTGAAGGACTGTGTTACACTTTCTTTTTTCACCTACTTCCAGTGAAGAAAAAGATTTTTTACTTGAAGGATATATTAAAGTATATTTGCCATAATCTTTTTTTTTGTTTGTTTTGTATTTAGCACTTTTTTCTAATTCTTTTTTTCATTGAAATGTAAAATAACTGACCTTTATTAAATGTTGGAATTTCCATGCAGCATGGCAACATCAGAGGTTTTACAAATGTTTTTGGGCAATGACTCAGCTGTGGATTTAAACAGCAAAACAATTCACAGTTTTGACGTTTCGCAGAACATTAATGGCTTTAGTGTGACCATGGCTATCGTCCATCTAGCCGTATGCATCACGGGACTCGGAGGAAACTCATTGGTCATCATTGCAATCCTCAAGCTGGATAAAATGGCATCTGCCACAACTGTGTACATCTTCAACCTGGCTTTGGCAGATGGACTATTTATGGTGGGGCTCCCATTTGTGGCTTTCCAGAACTTCCAGAACCAATGGATCTTTGGTGATTTGGCCTGCAAGCTGGTCATGGTGCTGGATGGAATCAACCAGTTCACCAGCGTATTCTGCCTTACGGTGATGAGCGTGGACCGCTACATGGCACTAGTGGACCCCCTTCGCTTTGCACGCTGGAGAACTCCAAAGCGGGCCAAAATAATCTCTGCCTTTCTGTGGCTGCTCTCCTTGATTCCTGTCTTGCCCATGGCACTCCACTTCACTGTGCAGTATGGCCTTTGTATGGCTGATATGTTTGTGGGCAAATGGTGGATGACTTTCCTCACATACACTTTTGTGCTGGGTTTTGTCCTCCCCTTCCTGGTGATGATCATCTTCTACACAACTCTGGTGATGACTCTGAGGAGCTCCAGGCAATATGACAGGAGTTTTTCCTCCTCAGAGGAGAGCCAGAGATTGGAAAAGCAGGTTACCAAGATGGTGGTAGCTGTGGTTGTGGTCTTCGGGATCTGCTGGCTGCCATTCTACATCTTCAACTTCTGTTCACTGTCTGGTACAAATGTAACACTCACCTTTGCACGAGGCTTTGAGATTGCAGTGCTCTTGTCCTATTCATGGAGCTGCGCTAATCCGATCCTGTATGCTTGCCTATCAGAGACCTTCAGCAGGTACTTCCGCACTTTACTCTGCCCCTGTATAAACCCTGCCAGGATACACTGCAACAGAGACACAGAGGCCTATGACCTGCATCACACAAATGGGCAGGATGTAAGTGTGCTAACCTAATTTCAAAATATTTATTTCAGCAGTTTGAAGAAAATGTATACTTTTCTTCAATAACAATTAACTTCAGTAACTTTCAAATGTTCCTTGCTTGATTTTGATACTAGATAATCTTTATCTATTATGCCAATTTCCTACTATCCAGTTGTATTTGCATTTAAATCACTTCAAAATATAATATTGTAACAGACTGAAAGTTCTGACATGTAGTGAACAAAGAAAACTAGCTAGTTTCTTGGAGAGCACAATAACTTCCAGCTGGGACACAAATGATATGAGTTGACAGGATGTTTGCTTTGTGCCTCTCTCCTGGGGTGGAATGTGATGTTGAGGATTATGTAATTCATTTGCCCTTTTAATGTGCCCTGACCCCATATATGAGCGCTTCCCAGCCAACTGTGAAAATTAGGATGATGTCACTGTTGCCATGGCACTCAAAAGGGAATAGACACTACAAGAATGTTTATTACTACATTTGAAATGAATGAATAATGTGAAACATAAGGAATTCATTTAGAGGCTGTTAATGGATTAGACGTCCTGAGGAACACTGACATGGTTCAGTTTGTTATGCTATTGTAGATTACTTCAAATTTTCTACACAGGGTATGACTTCATATTAGGGACTCTACTTTAATTTTTCATTGTTTGGAGAGGAAACATGATTTACATTATTCTTTTCTCTGTTTTTGTAGTACATGCTCTGCCTTTCAGTGTATTTATCTTTTGTGTGTTATTTTAAAGCAAAATGTATTTATACCTTGGAAACAACTTGTGTGTTATAGCTTTCATTACTAAAGTAAACAATGTCTGTGTACTATTTACATCATTTAGCCAGTAACAAAATATTGTTCAATTGCATCAGAGTAACCACATATCACAATGTTGTATAGTAAACTTTATAAAAGGCAATGGAACTGCAAATATATGTGTGTGTGTGTGTGTGTGTGTGTGTGTGTGTGTGTGGTTGGTGGAGGGGGTGGGGTTGTCAATTGTGTAGGCCATTCATAGTCCTAATCACATTTAATCTAATCATCATCATCATCATCATCAGATTTTACACATATTGACAATTTATTTGTTATAGATATAGGAAGTCAAATGGTTTGGGATGCAGCCCTGAATTCTTATTGAATACATATTACTTGTCTCTCACAGCCTTTACAGATTACAAATTAATCTCTGCTATAGAGCATGAAACAGCACAACTTCAAAATTCATTAATTCATTCATCTTCATTAACCACATTATTCTGCTCAGTGTGATGGTGGAACCAGACCCTATCCCAGGAACACTGGCCACAATTCACCCTGAATGAGATGCCAATCCATCACAGGACACCATGCACACACACTGATTCATGTTCTTCCCCAAATAGCTCACAAATGCATTTTTCTACCAGAAAGTGTGATATTTCAAAATCTTACCTCCATCAGCTGTAAAGCTGCATAAACTTTTATGCTCAGTATGCTGCTGAGTTCAGCAGCAATACATCGTCAATATAGCACAGTTACCATGTATAAAATATTCAATATACATACATTTTTACAAAGCATAGTTTATGCAATGTCTATTTGTGCTTGTCCCACCAAGACACTGTGTAATGAAGGTACAGGAAGTGAATGCAGGACGTTATGTGCAGGACGTTATAGGACAATAGATATTTCTTGAACATATATAGACTGTCTATTGAAAAAAGGGGTTTAGTGTAAGTGCTGTTAAGTTCAGTAAAGTTCAGCCCCCCTTATATGGAACTCCTGGCCAGTTAATGCAGGAGTCACTTCCTGTTTTATAGAGTGATTTTTCAAAACTGCCTTGAGGTGCTGTTCTGGCCTTCAAAAGTCTTCAAAAGCCAGTTTGTCAAGGAGCATGATGATATAGAATTATACACAGTTGAATACAAACTTCTTTAAATATAAAGTAGTGGGGTTCTCTATTTAAACACCTACAGACCCCAGCTAAAAATTCTATATAATGCATATAAAGAAACAAAGCTATTTAAAAGCTGCTTCTTTAGAATTAGTATTGTAGTCATTCCATTTGCTCATACTAATAGAAAAGCACTGCAATGAGCTGCAGTGATTTTGAAGCTGAAGATCCTGAATTACTCTCAGTGGCTGCTTCTTATTTTCTAAACTTCACTACTGAGCCCGCCACAGTGAAAAGTGCTAATGGCTCGGCCTTGGACTGACATGGATTCACTGGGAATTGTTGAACTGAGTGACAGCTGAGTTGTCACTGATCAGCTGTTTGTGTATTATATCATAAATGAGATCCATTGTCTAAAGAACATTAGGTCATAAGGTAAAGGGATTGTTTGCACAAGCATTCTTGAGCACTGTTCAAGAGACATCTTCATCTATAAAATGTCAATCAACATACATTAATAAAGCACCTTGAGCAATTCTTACCATCAAGAATTTAACTAATTTTATGCAATTCATATCTTCAGCTAAGTGTTTCTGAACTGTGAGTAATTCCCATCATCAGTAAAGAACAGCATCAACATATTTTATGAACTCTCTTGATGACTTTGATATACTGTATACACAGGGCCAGACTTACGGAGATGGAGGCCCCTGGGCTTGAGTTATTTTCAGGCCCTACCTACTCTACAAACGACTTTAAATAGAACAACATGCATCATACATAAGCCCAGTCAAAAACAGAATCCTTTATTTATATGACAACTGATTGAAACTTGAAAAACCTTTCAATAAATAAATAAATACAGTGGGGGAAATAAGTAGCGAACGTGTCAACATTTTTTTCAGTAAATATATTTCCAAAGAGACTATTCACATGAAATTTTCACCAGATAACAGTATTAACTCAAGAAATCCAGAAATATAAAGAATTCACAACATTAAAGTCCATGAATAAAGTTATGTGTAATAAAGTGGAATGACACGGGAAAAAGTATTGAACACGCTAAGAAAAAGCCGTTCTCCAAGGCAAGGTAAGGCAAGGAACCAGCTGAAATCCGTAAGTAATTATACCTCCTATCTGTGCAAATAAATATCAGCTGGGTTAGCAAATTGATGGTCTATAAAAAGGCTTTTCGTTTCGTTCATGATGGGTAAAAGCAAAGAGTTCTCCCAAGACCTTGGGAACCTTATTGTTGTGAAACATATTGATGGAATCAGATGTATTTCAAAACTTCTGAATCCTCCAGTAAGCACCATTGGAGCCATTATCCGCAAGTGAAAACAACATCACTCCATCATCAACCGGCCACACACAGGAGCTCCTTGCAAGATTTCTGACCAGGGAGTCAGAAGAATAGTCAGAAGAGTAGCCCAAGAGCCAAGGACCACTCGGAAAGAGCCCCAGAAACACTTGGAGGCAGCAGGTACCATTGTCACAGAGAAAACAATAGGTAATGCACTCCACTGCTCACGCTCACTCCGCATGACTCCATTACTAAAGAAAAGGCATGTCGAAGCTCCATTAAAATTTGTTACAACTCATTTGTGGGGCCCATGGGCTGGAGCCAAGTCAAGCCCAATGGTAAGTCCTGCCCTGTGTATACAGCTTTGATATATACAGGTTAGAAGAAAACCACCCTGATTGTCCAGAATGACAAGAAGTAAAATCAAAGTCATCTATAGTTCTAAGAACGATTGCAAGAACCCCAGGCCTTCTTGGTCACTCAAGTTGATGAGAATGGTCAGGTGAGGATCATGGTGTATCGGGGACCTTTCATAGGCTACCCATTCTGTCCTCCATTTATTCATAGAACCACAGTTACATATGTAAGCTTTATAAATGGGGGTTGAAAATTCTACATGGCTTCAATGTCATGAAATTGAATACATTTGCACGTGAATAACAGCACAACAGCACAACAACAATAACAGCACAACAACAATAACAGCACAACAACAATACCCGCTAAGTGAAAACCCTAACTTTAGTACATTTAATTTACTGTTAACATAAGTGTTAACAAGCTGGGTCAACTTTCAATGACTTTTGACATTAACAACACAGAATGTAATTCTATAATTACACTCATCTTTATTTTCACCAATATATAGAACATGCTATCACTTAGGGGTATATTTTGATGAAATCACTGGTTACTCTACATGTTGAGATTGTCTTAAACATAGCGCATAAACAATTTAAACATAAACAACACCTTCACACAGAGCATACATACTCCTATATTTCCAACAGTAAGAACTTAAAGCATGTGGGTATTTGTTGGGTATTGTACTATCACACTTGGATCAGTTTATAAAATATTTGGTCAAATTTGTCCACATTTACTCAGTGAAAATTCTGAACACTCTCAAAGATATCTAGCCATACTCTGTAAATGGAAAAGAGAAACCATGACTATGAACTTAGGCACAATTTACATTGATAACTCCATTTCATTTGTGAATCACTGGAGTCTTCTTTAAAAAAAAAAAAAAAAAAAAAAAGTGTGATCACTATGAGTTTAACTGTGACTAGTCAAGAAAACTAATCAAGAAAATATAACAAACACATGTTACTACAGGAAATCAGGGAGACAACAGAAGAAGTAGTCCTGCAAGACAGTCAGAGTGCCCTCTAGCGGCCCAAGTTGGAAAAGCCCCTATATACGGTTCCATTAAGACAAAACAAGAAGCTTGTGCCCAATATAGTTAAAAAGTTAATAAAGATATGAAACTATTAGATGAGTCACACGTGACTTATTGCTAGACTTGAAACATTGTTTCAAACAACAAGGTTGAAACATTTTCTCTCATTCCATCTTGTCAATGGTAATATCATTCTCATAAGAGAGTGGTGGGGCAATTATCCTCTTATTTCCAGCAACAAATAAACGAATGAGATGAGCATTCTGAAGAGGAAGCTATAGGGTAAACATGACATATATGCACCTTATTTGGCAGTCAGATGATGTTTTCCAAGGAAATGTGCAGAACCAGCTCAACCTAATAAATGATATAAGCAACCTCTTAGGTTTTCCTACCTAATAAATGACATAAGAAACCAGGTTTTCCCCTAACAAACATTTGCTTCAAGACAGAAACAGTTCGCCAGAGGGAGAAAAAAAAAGTGTGACAATGTTTCATCATGTCTCTGTGCCAAAAAAGTTACTAAATAGTTTGTTATAATAGTAGGCTTTGCCATCCATGGTGTATAATGATCAATACCTACACTCTAAAAATAATTCAGTGGCTATGTAAATATCACAATAATAAAAAGCTATACTACTTTAATGAAACCTCTGAATATCACTTAAGTGATAAGAGTTGAGAGTTGGACATCTCAAAATAAATGCCTAAAAATCCAACAGATCATTTAGTCTAAAATTTACATTTATTATTTAAGTTTATTGCATGAAAATAAATTAGCATTTGACTAATAAATTATACATACTGATCATCCAGAACTACAATTATTACTCATTCCATATCAATATGCTTCATCTTTAACAACAACTTAAGAAACTGAGTAAGTTACACGGCTAAACATCATGACGTGGACACAATTAAAAATCATAACTGCTTTTCTCTCTGTGCAACATGTGGCAATGAGCAAGAACCACCAGGAAGACTCTTTGCAAATCCTGGTAAGTACCCAGCTAGCAAAAGTTAATGAAATATTGATCATGGATGCGTCTGAATATCCGCACTACCCTGCTACACAGTAGGCGAAAAGCAGTACGCCAATATCTGAATTCTCAGTATTTATAAAATAGTAGGCGAGAAATACCAAGATGACCTACTGCTTCCGCCAAGATTCTGCAGTATGGATCCACTGGACACTGTGGATACTACACTGTCCGATAAGGCCCGTTGCCTGGGGCGGAAGAGCTGTCAGAACCCCATGCCGCGTGGTAGGTCCAGATTATATTCATGCTTACCACTTATACAGATCAGTACATACTGTATAAACGGCCAAGCAGCACTGAATCAAATGCAGCAGGTTCTGTCACTGTATTTTTAGTTGTATATAAGTCAGTATCAGTCATCAATTAATTTTCAATGTTAAATCAACATTCACTCTTTGGTCGGTTCATCAGAGCGTTATCAGGTCAAAAATAAAACTTCTGTACAATGACAAAAAGGTCACTTAAAAAAACAACAAAAATAAATAAATAAATACAACTTTTTTAACTTACTCTTACATTAGAATGTACCTAACCAAATGTATTTTTACAGTACTTAAACACGTAATTATGTATTGAATAAATCACCTGTATATAGCCGTATTTGTCTGTCTGTTGTGTTTTTAACTATTTGAATGAGTTCCTCATTGTTAATTGGAATGTCACGCTTGATTGAGAGTAGCCACAACCATTCCACATTTAAAGTCACAGAGAATACATTTTTTCTTAATTCTGATGTTTGATGTAAACATTAACTGAACCTCCTGACCTGTATCTGCATGATTTTTTGCATTGCGTGGCTGCCACATGATTGGCTGATTAGATAACTGCATGAATGTGCATTGGGTGTTCCTAATAAAGTGGACGGTGAATGTAGATGAAAATATTTTACATTGTAGAAACTTTTAGTGTGTTTTTAATCTCTGTTTGATCCTATTATTGTTAGTCTTTTGAAATACAGTTTCAATTCAATTCAATTCAATTCAATTCAGTTTTATTTGTATAGCGCTTTTTACAATAGACACTGTCTCAAAGCAGCTTTACAGAAATATCAACACGGTATATAGAT
>JANDJT010000032.1:21692278-21711089 GCA_024331685.1 Stegophilus panzeri | reverse complement strand
AACTAAAAGGTCACTTAGATACTGTGGCGCGAGACCATTTAGTGCTTTATAGGTTAATAATAGTATTTTATAATCAAACAGTTTCACTGTTTAATTGATATATTTTACTTTTAGGGAGGAACTCCTCAACAGAACCATAACACAGCACATCAATGAATGGTAAAGGCTTTCCTGTGTATAACATTGATTATACCTTATTGATATTTACCTTTGTAAGCTTTTGTATTTAACCAAAAGGGATGTGTAATTGCATGCATGAAACGTACATGGAGCAGAATAACACCCTCAAAACAGATGTCAGTGAAAATAAGACAAATACATTGCCTATGCACTTACTGATGCACATGAATTAGCCTACTGTGAAAAAAAAGAGACTTAAAATATTTTGTCACACGTTATGGGCCAAAAATTTTTATATATTTTTTTCTTTAAAATATTGCTTTTATTTTTATTTTACATCATTTATATGTTATGTTTACATGTAAATTAAAACATGACAAGGTCAGTGGACCTCTCACAAAATGCCATGTTAAAGGAATATTCAGAACCTTTGTTGGAGTTTATAGGTATCATAAGAGTTACAATTATGGGAATACTCCTGTGACAAGATGAGATACTGTGTAATGGGTATGACAGTTTTTGAATTGTATTATTTTTATTGCAGGTTTTCTCGGAGATCCAGTTGAAGACATCAAGAACTTACACATGTTGGCCTTAACCTGTCAGCCTGGACAGAAGTCTATTCCAGTCCAACGTACACCACATTGGACTTCTTTCTACCTTGTATGGATTCTCTTCAGAATTAGATGTATGGAAACATAAGAAAGGGACTTAACCAACTGAATAATGCAAGAGATAAAGATCTTGCCTTACTACAGAAATTAATGTTAATGTTAAGGAAAACCATGTATCTACTATAGCAAATCACAACAGCAAATCTTCAAAAGCAAATCACCTGTAATACAAAGTTGTTTCTATTAGGTGACCTCTAATTTTAAGTATGCTAAAACAATTAGCAAGCTAATGTTATGTAATGATATGTGAGATAAAATCACAAATCTTTTCATGTGGCAGTTTACAGTTTTACAAAGTGTGTTACATTATCGGCATTATATTAAAATAAAGTATTAAATAAATTTCAGTTAATGTGTTCAATACTTTTTTCCTGTCTCATTCCACTTTAGTTCACATAACTTTATTTATGGACTTTAATGTTATGAATTCTTTATATCTCTGAAATTCTTGAGTTAATACTGATGTCTGGTGAAAATTTCATGTGAAAAGCCTCATTGGAAATATATTTACTGAAAAAAATGTTGACGCGTTCAATACTTATTTTCCCCACTGTATAATGTTATAAAATGGGGTTTCCTTTCCTTTCCTTTACTCTGAATAAACAACTTGTTATTTTGAAGAGACCAACAATTAATCAAATAATCTCATTAAACAAATGGAATACATAAAATGTATAAACTGAAGGAGGCAATTGCTGACTGTCTTACCATATCAACCATCATCACTTACCTGGTACAGAAACAAAACATACCTAAAATGGGCTCACAAGTGGTGCAACAGAAAAGCATTTGCCTTATCGTCCAGAGAGTGCGTGTCGAATCCTAATAATGGTACAGCCTTCTGACTTTTATTAAACTTTAAATCTGCACTTTTATCCATCTCCACCTCTCCATTGTGACCGAAAGCAAGAGAGAAAAATGGATGCAGCAGATTTTTTTTTTTCTACCCAAGAGAAGATCTTGGAGTCCATGAAACTGTAACCAACCAAAGAGGAGGGAATCGTGGATCAGGGCCACAGAAGTATGGCTGCAAGCCATGCGTAAAACCTTTCCCTACCCTCCATCCCCTACTGTGGATTCCTCTGGGCCTGCCTGACAAAACTGCTCAGCCACCCTGCTTGACTAAGGACGTTGCTCTGTCTCCCGTTTCGGCTGATAGCTCAGCTTTGCTTCCCTGCTCTGCCTTGGTTGTCACTACACCAGGCTCCTCTTTGGACATCGCTCCACTTTCCCACTCCGCTGAGGACGTTTCTCTGCCTTGCCTCTCGGATGAGGTCGTCTCTCCATCTTCCCGCTAGGCTGAGGGTGTTGCTCCGCCTTCCTGCTCAGCTGAGGGCATTGCTCCGCCTTCCCGCTTGGCTGAGGGCGTTGCTCTGCCTTCCCACTCCACTCAGGACGTCGCGCTGCCTCTGTGCACTGCGGAAGATGTCACTCCTTTGCTGTGCTTCATGCTGAGTGTTGTTCCCCTCTGGCCTCAAGGAGAACTTCGCTCCTCCCTCTGGCTTCGCAGAGAATTTAGCTCCCCCTTGGGCTCCGCCTTGAGCTTTGTTCCCCCGCAGGTGTTTTGTTTTGACTTTTATTAAACTTTAAATCTGCACTTGCATCCATCTCTGCCTCTCCATCATGACAGAAAACAAGACTGAAAAATGGACTGAAAAATAAACTGTGCAGATATTTTTTTTCTACCCAAGAGAATATATTGGAGTCCATGAAACTGGAACCAAAGGGGAGGGAATCATGGATCAGGGCCACAGAAGCATGGCTGCAAGCCATGTGTAAGCCATGTCTTTCCCCACCCTCCATCCCCTACTACGGATTCCTCTGGGCCTGCCTGACAACACTGCTCAGCCTCCCTGCTTGACTGAGGATGTTGCTCTGTCTCCCGTTTCGGCCGAGAGCTCCACTTTGCTTCCCTGCTCCGCCTCGGTCATCACTACGCCAGGCTTCTCTTTGGATGTCGCTCCACTTTCCCACTCCGCTGAGGATGTCACTCCACTTTCCCATTCTGCTGAGGATGTCGCACCACCTTCCCGCTTGGCTGAGGGCATCATTCTGCCTTCCCGCTCGCTCCGCCTTCCCACTCAGCTGAGGATATCACGCTGCCTCTATATGCCACTGAAGATGTCACTCTTTTGCTCTGCTTCGTGCTGAGTGTCACTTCCCCCTCATGATTCACGGAGAACGTCACTCCGCCCTCTGGCCTCACGGAGAACGTCACTCCCACCCTGGTGTTCCGCCTTGAGCTTTGTTCCCCCGCATGTGTTTTGTTTTGACTTTTATTAAACTTTAATCTGCACTTGCATCCATCTCCACCTCTCCATCATGACAGAAAGTAAGACTGAAAAATGGATGCAGCAGATATATTTTTTTTACCCAAGACAAGATCTTGGAGTCCATGAAAATGGAACCAAAGGGGAGGGAATCATGGAGGGCATCACTCCGCCTTCCCGCTCGGCTGAGGGCATCGCTCCATCTTCCTGCTCCACTGAGGGTGTCGCTCCATCTTCCCGCTCAGCTGAGGGCGTCGCTCCGCTTCTATGTACCACTGAAGATGTCACTCCTTTGCTCTGCTTTGTGGTGTTTGTCGCTCCCCCCTCTGGCCTCGCAGAGAACTTCACTCCCCACTCTGACCTCGCCGAGAACTTTGCTCCTCTCTCTGGCCTCACAGAGAGCTTTGCTCCTGCCTCTGGACTCGTGGAGAACGTCATTCTCCCCTCTGGCTTCGCAGAGAATGTCACTCCCCCCTTGGGCTCCGCCTTGAGCTTTGTTCCTCCCACTGGCAGCGCGGTGGCAATCGCTCCATGCCCAAGCCAGGCTGGAGGGATTGTGTCATCCCTCTGCGGTACGGAAGAGACCATCCCGCATCTGTACCCCAGAAAACACTTCAAGTGTCCTTTTTATGGCCCTGCGAAAGATGACACTCAAGGGAATTTTTAAACACTTAATGACCTCTGGTCTGGGTATCCAGGACTCCCTCCTGAGCTTATTATGCGCTTTGGGAGCTGCACGTTAAAGGGGGGGAGGGAGTTCTGTCATGGATTGCCGGAAGGAACTCTGGACTTCAGTTCCCAGCAGCAACTGCAGCTCTGCATCACTGTCACCTGACCACCTGCACCTAATTCTCATTCATGTTAATGAGCATGGGTGAGTGTTTATATGCATGTAAGCGTGTATAGTCACAGTTTACACTGCAGTCGTGGTCTTTCTTTAATTGTCTTCTGCTGCCACGTTATGCTCTCTCGTCTCGTATGTATTGTTTTGTGTTGTAAGTGTTCATAGTGTCTTCTGGTGTTTTGTTTTAACGTTTGTTAAACTTTAAATCTGCACTTGCATCTGCCTCCACCTTGAAATTGTGACAGCGTTTATCTAGAAACATCAGCTTTCACCTTTTTAAGAAAGGTGAAGGTGTTTGAGGTAGGCAGGAGTGTTTATATTGGGTTTAAAATCTTAGCCTGAATTTTTTTTTTCAGGTTCACCTTGGTTTAAAGTTTTAACTGCAGATGGCGATGTAACATTCTTTACCATTCCAATTTATTTGGTTCTAGTAATACTTCAATACTTCAAACAAACATTAAGAACCAGAAGACAACACATGCTGTAATTTTCAATTCATTAAATTAATTCTAAAAAGTAAAAACAGGCTCAACATTCTTCATCTATAGATGGCAAACTGGTAGCAGGTCATTCAACGTTATTAGTCTCAAGGTTATTATATGGTTCTCTGTTAAGAAAAAAAAAAAGGGGGGGGGGGTAATAACAAACAACATAACTATTTGTGCACAAAGAAATGGCTTATCTTTTCTTATCTGGCTGATGGGTGTGAATTGGCAGGTGACCAAACTGAGCAACAAAGAACTGTCAGGATGGGTGTTGGGGCAGTTTATACAGTACTGTGCAAATGTCTTAGGCACCCTATTTTTTTGTATAAACTTTGTTATAGATATTTATTTTATGAGTTCTACATTATTGAGTCAGTACAAAAACATTTTATATTTCAAACATTCATTTTCCAGCACAAAATGAAATGTTACCGAAAAATTTTAGTATGTCAATAAAGAGAGACCACTTTTCAGACAAAAAACAAAATGAAGGCTACTGAGATTTGCTGCAAAAATAAAAAGCAAGTGCGACAGTCAAAGTCTCCAGAAGAACTGTGCAAGATGCTTGATAAAACTTACAGCTCATTTCCTTATAAAACTGCAGAAAGTGTACCTGAGGCTACTTTTTTTTTTTTTTAAACCAAAGGGTCATCAAACTAAATAGTGACTTTGTTTCATTTATTAGTGTTTATTACTGAACTTTAGTATTTTTTTAAATGTTGAAATATTAAAATTCTTTATTTTTGAAGGCATCTTTGCTGTACAGCATTTGTTTGTATGTGCCTAAGACATTTTCACAGTATTATGCATGTTTATTTATTTTACTGCAGTTTACCTTCAATCAAGGTTATTTAAGCTCTATCAGGCATCGTTTGCCCTTTAATTCTAAAAACTTCCATTGCCTACTTTACCCTGGTTGACTGATTGATTCCAGTTAAAGGCGAAGGCTCGTGTGAATACTGTTTTTTGTATGAATTCAACAAGCGTCTCACTATCTCACCACCCATAAGAGGGTGGCTTCCGTTTCGAGTTTGGCTTTAATATTTTCCTCATTACTGTTGCCTCTAGCTTACTCAGTAGTGATCTAAAGCTACATCCAGAGTTCACTATTGAAAACAATTTGCATTTTTGTTACTGCAGGTGAAAATAAAGTATTAAGACGAAATTCAGTTATTTTATGTAGAAATATTTTGGTCATCTGAACAGTCAGCACAGACTACAATCCAGTTGGTGGAGATGAGCACAGGCATGAATGCATCAGGGTGTTCTGTAATAGTTATGCTTTGTATTAGTGAATCTGTGTGTCTATGGCATAGAAGTGCATTTGCAATTGTGAGACCATGAGACCATGTTGTTTGCATATAAAGCAATACTAAAAACATTATATGCAAGATTCAGCTCAGCTTTGAAATACACAAACTCCAATATTAAATATGCATGTAAAAATATGACAAAACAATAGTTAAGAAAATAATATCTGGTCTGTCATAGAATTTGAAACAGAATAGAATTTTACATAGTGCTCTATACAATATAGCTGTATCAAAGCAGCTTATCAGCCAGTAAGCCAAGAATGATGCTTCCTAGTATGAAGTCAAGGAGGAAGAAACATTGGGAGGAACAAGAGTCAGCAGTGGGAGCACGTTTTTCTGAGGTTAGCAGTGAGAATTAAGAGTTATCTTTCAGGTCAAGTAACATAAGAGTTCTAGGTTCTATGGACTCTACATCAATGACTAGCAGTGGGAAGAACAGAGAGACTTGTGCACGCAAAAGCATAAGGAGTGGAAAGACAGACACTGAGGAGGGAGTAGTGTAAGCAGTGTGCAAAGATGTGGTGCTAAGTCTTCTCCACCTGCTCATAAACTACACCTTCATCACCCTCAACTGAAGGATGTAAATAGACTCCAAAAGCAGATCAGTTCTGTTGATGATTCAGTTTACCAGAGCAACAGCGACTTTTACTTGTATTCCTACGCTTGTTTCCAATGTACCCACACACAGTGCATACATAGTGTGCGAAAGCCTGGCTTGTGTTCGTAAATCGTGCCAGGACCTAGTGAGTTCATCTTCCCATTCGCGTTTATTTCAATACAGAATTCAAGGGCTTTCGTCCTGAGGTTGTATTGGTGATTAATTGACCCCTGTTGATAGTCCTTATCGTCGTTACAAGACCTGTCTTAATTTTGGTATCTGAAATTAGCACAGATTAATGCACTGTTTAGCCTGTATTAATCTGCAGCAGTCTTACTACAGTGTGTAGAGGGTCTGAAGTGCTGGAGCTCCACCTGTACGCGGAACGCAGAGCTGCAACGCGTGCTCAAGAGAACATTCGGGCTCCACTCGTAGTTCTTTTGCGTCACTCAAGCGCGCACGAGGTGGTGGGCGCTGTGTGTGTGTGTGTGGTGTGTGTGTGTGAGAGAGAGAGAGAGAGAGAGCGTACACTGCGCGTGATGGTGTAAGTTAACGCTTCTTTCCAGAACCCAGAACCAGCCCTGGAATTTTATTTGATCAGTCTTTCCTAAACCAAACCGAGACACTGGGGTTGTCATTAATCAAAATATTCGGAACTGTTTTCAACACCAACAGTTTAATTTTCACAGTCATCGGTAACGTGAAGTAATCTGGAAATCCACGGACAAGTGAATGGACGAAGTGCGAGAAGAGACGGAGTGATGTTTTGGGAATTTGTCCAGAATGATGACTGAGGAATTAAATAATCTACTGCGTCAAAGGTAAAAAAATAAATAAATAAATAAATAAATAAACACATACATACATACATACATACATACATAAATCAATTCAGACGCCATCATTTTTATTTTTTTTTAAATGAAGTTAAAACTTTAAAAATGTAAACGGAATAAATTTAATTACTTTGCGCAATATAGAAAATTTTCATGTTTACAGATATATTCACGACAACTTGAAAGAGCAATATACAAAAGGTCATTGATTCAAGCTATTGTAAAAGACGTAAATAAAATTCACCTATTAATAATCGAGAAGGGAACAGCGTCGGTGAGAGCATTAACAGTCTTAATGACAGTCTTAGTGTATTGTTTATCTGTAATGGAGGTTATTGATGTAATGCTATCAACTGATTCAAGGCAAGATGATTAGAAGAGGTCTGTTCTTTTTTGTAATTTTTTAAAAATGAAACTTTTATTTATTCCTCCCCAAATGTAGCCTACATGAACAAACATGAGGGATAGTCTGACTCAACTGTGAGTCAGTCAGAGCACTGCTATTTTATAATTGTGATGATATACAGTAGTTTCTCACTTGTCATCTCTTGTCATAATTTTGTGATTTAACATTTCAAATGTAACATAGGCCTATGTGATGCTATATAACTAAACACAAAATGTGACAACAGCTGCAAGGTGGTTGTGAAACTTTATTCTGCCTCAACATTTTTTGCCACACAGTCACATAAAAGCATATCCCAGGGCACTCTCACTGGGTTGCTCAATGCAAATCAATTAAACCAACATTTGACACAGCACTGTAGGCAAGCTGCCACACTGCTGAAGAGATCAGACACTGAGTAAAGTCCTACATGTCCAAAGTATCACGTTACCCTAGAAGAAATACACTTGCAAATGTGCTCTGTAGCTGCCACAACTATTTACTCATTTAGGACTTGAAGTGATTAATCCTAGTTTTGGACTGAGTTACATTACAGATCCCTTTGATCAATGGTCCAAAGTAAAACATAAAGTTTCTCTAAAACATTGCTTTTGGTATTAGGCTATAAAAAAGGTTCTAACAAACCATTTTTACCCTCACAGGATTCAGCACATTTCTTACGTTTGGCTAAATAGAGATTCTGTGCTCAGTCATTCCCTCCAGTTAAATGTTAACCATTGGCACTTAGAAGTTAACATGAGAATTTGTTTGTATTATTCACTAATTTTTTTTTCTCTACACCTGCATACAGGTTTGACATGATGGTATGGACTCCTATATAATAAATGAAAAAAGCTCTTCTGAACTGACACATGGTAAAAATGGAGTCATGGACATTACTCCCTGCTCCCTCTAACCTTTCCTTTTTTGAGCCTCTTCTTTATGACAGCTTCTTCCCAGTCAATGAATCTGACTTTAGCCCAGATGATTATCCTCACAACATCACTCACCATGCCTTTGACCAGACAAGCTCTGTGGTTATCACCTTTGTGTACTTTGTGGTGTGTGCTGTTGGACTCTGTGGCAATGCACTGGTCATGTATGTGATCCTTCGTTATGCTAAGATGAAGACTGTCACCAACATCTATATCCTTAACCTGGCTGTTGCTGATGTCCTGTGCATGCTTAGCTTACCCTTTATTGCAATTCAGCTAGCACTGCTTCACTGGCCTTTTGGTGCTGCCATTTGCCGTATTGTCCTAACCATGGACTCATTGAACCAGTTCACCAGCATTTTCTTCCTGACCGTGATGAGCATTGACCGGTATCTTGCAGTGGTACATCCAATCAAGTCAACTAAATGGCGCAAGCCACGAGTGGCCAAAACTATCAGCCTTGCCATGTGGGGGGTGTCACTGCTGGTTAATTTGCCCATTATGATCTTCAGTGGCCTGAACACTAATAAGAATGAGGCACGGACATGTACTATGCTGTGGCCAGAACCTCAAAATACCTACTACACTGCCTTCATTTTCTATACCTTTTTAATGGGCTTCTTTCTGCCGCTTATTGTTATTTGCCTGTGCTACCTGCTCATCGTGATAAAGGTGAAGTCCTCAGGTGTGAGAGTTTGCTCCAGCAAGCGAAAGCGTTCTGAGCGCAAAGTGACACGCATGGTATCCATTGTGGTGGTCGTGTTTGTGCTCTGCTGGCTACCGTTCTTCATGTTTAATGTGGCATCTGTGACTGGAACACTTATCCCTACACCTGTGCTAAAGAGTACCTTTGATTTCGTAGTGGTACTGGGATATGCCAACAGCTGCGCCAACCCCATTCTCTATGCATTCTTGTCGGACAACTTCAAGAAGAGCTTCCAGAATGTTCTTTGCCTCAAGAGGGTGGGCGGCCTGGATGAAATTGAACGTAGTGACAGCCGGCAGGACAGGACACGGATGGTGAATGACATCATCACAGAGACTCAAAATGCTGCCCTGCTTAATGGTGATCTGCAAACAAGCATTTAGGAATGGTCATGAGAGCTGGAGTTACACCTAAATGATAACCAGGACTACTATAACGGATAGAAGATTACTATTCTTCAGTATCAGAAATTTAATTAATTAATTAATTCATACGTAACGTTTAAATCTGTTCATTTACATCCAAATTCCATTTACAATATTGACTATGAAGGGGGATGGTATTCAATTTGATGAGGACTACTACCCCTTCTCTGGACACATTTGTGAACATATTTTGAGGAGACCTGAATGTTCCAGCAAAAAGAGGACTCAGAGAAGTGATTACCATCATGAAGATACATTGAGAATGCCACTCAATCACTGTAGATAAAAACATTTGTTTGCATTGTGTTTCTGTGCACAACAGCTATAACTGTTACTGTTTGTTCATATCTATTGCTGAAAAAAGGTCATTGACCTCACAAGGTAAACAAAAATTAGTTCTCAATCGACACAATATTGGACTGCAAAAGACCCTCAGTTATGACATTAATACTTCACTGTAGAAGGAACACTAGAAGGACAGAAGTGTAAAATGAAGAATAATGTTGTTGAACATGCCATCATTAAACAAATATCTGAATAGAATATGAATACCACCCAGACCTGAGAATTACACATGTAATCTTAATAATGTTTAATAAACCCTAATAATAAAATGAAAAATCTATTACTCATCTAAGCTCATTATAGCAAACATTTGGCAATGTGCACCAGCAAATTACAGAACTCATTAAAATTTAACGACTGCAACAGCAAAACAGCCTTAGGCAAGATAGTATTAGCTTCGTATGAAACAATTTTTCATTTGTATATTATATGGGAAATCATTTTGCTGACACCACATGGTTGTGACTTTCATTTATATTTATATTACATTTATTTACTTAAACACATCTCTCAGGTCATTAGTGTCTAGATGCTGCTGTGTTGTTTATTTAGTCAGGGTTTGCTGAATTAGAAAACAGAGAAAACGATTTATATTTGGGTGATCAGTGATACAGAAAAATACATTTTAAATCTTTCCATGATTTTTATTTAGCAAGCTACTAGATAGTTGTTGGACATGCCAGATAATTTGTAAAGTTGTTGGACTTGCCAAACAGATTACATGTCTTTGAGTGTCTTGAGACACATTTTTGAGTCATACATAAATAGAGCCCTTTCTACTTAGTGAGAAAAATAGAGGCTGTGGGCTAAAGTAAACTGAGGGTATACTTTATCAGTCTTTGACTGCAATATTTGAAAGAAAATGGCATCATATTTTAAATAGATTAAATACTATTATGATGAATGGGCCACAGCTAAGTTGTAATGTTAGATGCTTAAGGAGAATCGGACATGTAATTTCCACTTTAGACAATGATACTGGCTAATCCATCAAATGAGCTACACCATTAAATAATTTACCAGCACTGAAAATATTACACATAAATTCTGAAGAAGATGTCAAGACTCGTAGTGGGGAAACGCTCTGAAATAGCTGGTGTGCTTGTGTTTAATCAAATGACTTTAACAATGATTCATTAACGTGTCTATAAAATACTGTACAGATATATAAAATCATATATATTATAAAAGCATTGAATTTGTGTGTGATTGTGCAAATATCTTAAGCCTGTTTATCTAGACAGTGTTTGTTTATCTGTCAATAATACATAGATATAGAATATTAAGAAATTACATAACATAAATACTATAAATGTAACAGGAATTTACTTTTATTATTTAAAGTTATTGATGTAAGATTATGTTAAATAAGTAGGGGAACATGGGTTTGGTTCTTGGAGTTAGTCCAGCTATTTCATGTATTTGTTAAATTCACTGGCTAAATCAGGTGTGTATGTGGCATAATTTAAGAAATTTGTGTTTTAGATTGTGAACATTTCAAAATATTTTTCTAAATATGATGTAAAAACTGTAAACTGAAAAAAAGAATCAAATTGAATAAGTTGGACTAGAAAATGGTGTGGAAGACCCACAAAGTTGTCTACATCTTAATGGCCAATAGAATTAAGGGAGAGAAGGACACTAAGGGCAGTGCTGGCAAAGAGAAGTTTTGAAGGACTGGTCTTTTTTGTAAAAAAAAATAAATAAATAAAAATAAAAAATATGACAAGTAGAACCAGAAAATTTTGTGGAATTATGGGTCTATGTGAGATTATGTTGAGGTAATGGGTTGGAGCTCTCATCAAACTGGATCTTCTAGTAAAACCTTACAGCACCAGACAACTTCAAATGTACTGTAAACATGTTTAAAGCAGTAGTACTGAACTTCTGCCCTCTCTGTTTGAAACATTAAACTGCAAGTTACTTGCGGAGTTATTTTTAATTTTTTTACGTGGGCTGTGCTTCAGCACTGCTCCACTGTGCGGATGAATCTGATGGTTTGGGGTATTTGGATGGGTTGTATATTAGCTTCAATACTTGACAACAGAGATGGCGGAGGATACCGTTTTCTTGGAGTAAAGGTGAGTTGCTCTCTCTCATAGCTAGCAGAAAATAAGTGCAATTTACCACACTGACCATAGCAAACATAAAACAACAACAAAAAAACAACTTAGGAAATTTGATACCTAGCTGATTCAAATGAACAAGTGTGCTAATATTAGCTAGCTACCTACTGAGCCACTGAAATGTCTTACTTGTTCAGCAGAAAAAAGCCATCTCTGCGTCATTCTTCAATGTTTTAGCACAGGGTCTGTTACTTTCCCTTTTTGACTGCAGGCTCTCTCCAGTTCGAGGTTTCTTGGTTGTAACAGCAGCTGATTCCCCAGATGTCAATGATGATCGCATGTAGAACTATCCACATTAAAGCAGCCATCTACATGACAAGTTTCAATTCTAAGCAACTGTTGTAAGGACAAGCTACAAACACAAACATCCTCAGCCCCTCACACACAGAATATATGTTACCCATCTCTTTTTCTTTCTGTTTACGGACATGACGTAATGTAAAGGCATAGTGACATCAAAGACCATGCTAATGACCTCAAACTGACGTTTCCCACAAAATCCGACCCGGCAACTCAAATTATAAATCATTATTATAAGCTTACCGTTGCCAATCGGGGTAAGGTAAGGAGACAGGTTTTAACACTGTTTTTTTTTTTTACATATTCACTCAATAATTAATTTTTGTTCATTTTTTACCAAAAAAAAGTTTGATACTGCAGCTTTAAGCAAAAGTTTATGCACAAAACTGTGTAGAATCATTCAGATAGCAAAAAGCAACCAAGGGTTATAGTTATAGTTATATGGCTGCTTTTTGCTATCACAGTTTGTTCATGATGTTTGGAAATATTTACCACAGAGCAGGGTTCAGTCCTTTAAAAAGCACAATAAATTCAAGTCATATTATAGTATTATTTGTACCTAGTCGCATTTTGTGGTTTTAAGCAAGTAAACAGTTTTCCTTATTAGAATAAAAAAAGCTTAGAATAAAATACGAATTTTGAACAGGTGGCCTACAAATTTTACACACAGAATGGTGTATGTGTGTGTGTGTGTGTGTGTGTATTTGTGCTGTATATTTATCCTGTAGATATCTAAAGCTGCTAAATTGCAGATGCAATCAAAACCCTCCTCTAACTGAGGGACATTAAATGTGTGCATAAGCTAGAACAAATTGTTTGGGGTTTTTTTTAAGTAGAATAAATGTGTCTAGGCCACATGCTGATTTAGCCATAGCTAATTAGGATTAAAAGCCATTGCCCATTCCCTACAAAATCACTCATTAGTGTCTATAGTTCACCTGCTTGCATTCACTACAATTCATACATCATCCACTACATGAATTCATACACTATAGGGCCAAACATATGTCTGAGTATCACACCCATATGTGCTTGTTGAACATCCCATTCCAGCCTCACATTTACTTATATAATAACCTCCACTCTTTGGGCACGTTGGAGACTGATGTCAGGCGAGAAGCCCTGGGGTGCAGTCTACGTTATAATTCCTCCAAAAGGTGTTCAGTAGGACTGAGGTCAAGGTTTTGTGCAGGCCACTCAAGTTCTTCCTACACATCATTGTGTCACACAGGTTTTGTGGAGGAAAAAAAAAAACACTTTAGGGTTTAACTTTTACTAAAGAAAATTCTAAATACAACACACATTTTTAACCCCATGCTGACCTCTTTTAAATGGTAATTTCAGTTCAATTCAATTTCAATTAAATTTTATTTGTAGTATAGTATAATAATAATAATAGTACAGTGTAATAGTAAACGAATAGTATAATTATAAATAAATCCCTTCTATAAATGTGCTAATAGTACATGTTCAAACAGTGCAGTTGTGTAACCAGGAAAATTCCTTACAGTTTTACATGAAGTCTGTTTTGATGAACTTCTCCACTGTTCACTGATGGAGACTTGAGCGCAAAACTATCTGTGGCAATTGCAGTGCTGAGGCTATAATAGCAATTTGTAGTCCTGGACATTATAGCATAACAGTTCACAAGTTGAGGTCCAAAGCCATCCCCATGGTCTTTAAGTGGCACCATCCTCAGCAATTCCAGTGATCCAGTGTGGGGCTATCCTTACCAGCAGCATGTAACTTCCAACTGATGAAAACTCCAACCAGAAGTAGGACATCAGGATGGATCAGGCAGGTCCGGAGAGCAGAAGGGGTCAGGATCACTGGCATCTCAGGAGTATCACATGTAGCTCAACAGAAAGAGAAAGGGAAAGAGAGGGAGAGGATATTAGGTATATTTATTATCATGGAATAGTTAAAGACAATGTACTATGCATGAGTGCAAACAGGGACTCTGGCAAGACTAGCCATGACAACATAAATAAAAGGGAGAGCCAGAAGGCAGCATAGACATGAGGCACCCTGGGACATAATGGCATAATGACTATGACTTTTTCTGATCCATAATCTGAGATTAAATATCAATAATGATAGAGTTTATGTTACATTCAGCTATAATGACAGACAAACTCATCCACTCATCCACAGTAAATCAACAAAAGCAGATGTGCAATGACAAAATTTTTTCCAAATGACAATATAAGAAATAACAAAAACTCATTTTACTTTAAATTTAAATTGTACTGTCTGGCAAATACACAGGACATAAAAAAAATAGAAGCATTAAAAAACAACAACAAAAAACATTTCATTCATTTTAGTTAGAAAGTATAATACATAAGTATAATGTATAATATATAATGAATAATACATTCACTCTCATAATTCTCACATATAAACATTTGCAACATTTATTTTTCGCCTATATTTCGTACAGTATTTCAAAATGTTTAAAAGGACTGGTGAGAAATAATATTTCCTAGACACATTAATCATAGCTACACAAAAGTGAAATCGAAAATGTGGGTATATCCTACAGCAGCAATCCAAAATTCTAAATATCATATTTAGAAAATACTTTTTTTTTTTTTTTAAGTTTTTTTTATTATTATTATTAATTGCTTATAGTTTTTGACCATTTGGTTTCTTGTGATGATAAATGAACACTTGGTATAAAGTATTTGTCTCTTAAAACTTTTGTTCTCAAGAATATAAACTTTTTGCTACTGACTGTTTTAAATGTAATGTGGCTAAATGGCTCCCTCTATTGCCTGATTTGGTGTACTCTTGGTTCTTCTCCTGATTAAAAAATGAATAAACAAACAAACAAACAAACAAACAAACAAATAAATGCATTTATTATTATTATTATTGTTGTTGTTGTTGTTGTTGTGGTTGTTGTTGTTGTTGTTGTTTGCAAACACCTTATTTTGTCTTTCTTTTTTTCCACATTGCACCTTAACCCAACAAATTCAGGTAATTCTTAATAAAGTCAAATTTGTCATAATCATTCTTCAAAATAACTCTTTGAACAGTCTAGCACTTTTAATTTTTGATTTTTGTTTCAAGAATTGTTTGGTATTTTGTCAGTGTATCTCTGTGTGTAAGGTAGATGCAGATCACCTAAAGTAAATATAAAGAACACATAATGCATTCATATACAATAAAGCTGGATATTATCTATTTGATTGTCAAATAACATAGAGATGGCTAAATTTTAGATCCTAGTCTTTGTCACTCAACATTGTCCATTTATGTCTACTCATACAGGTTCAAAGAAAAATTCTCCCAAATTTGCAGTTAGAATTCCTATGTCGTGTAGCATTTTGTTGCATCATGACACATGCTCCATTCAGCTGTGGCTTCTTTGGGAACTATTTTCATTGATGGACCTAAAATCAACAAAATATTTGGACATATTGTGTCTAAAATGTCAGTTACTCAAATATTCATTTCTTGTTTATAGAGCTGGTGTATAAAAGCATTATTGCACTTGCAATTCTGCTGTGCTGAATTGGATTCGATCCAGTTTCCTCAATGGACTGCCATGGAGCTCCCAGATCCTTACGATGGATTTTTTTGCTAGCCTGAATATTTTCTTTTGGACTGCCAGTTTTTTGTGTAAGCCTAGCAGACCCCAAGCCGGAGGAGAAGCAATGGCTCAAGTTCATGTGGTCCCGGTTCTTTGGACCAGCCCACCAATGGGTGCAGCTCCTAATGGCCCAGGGAGCCAGGGAACTTGGGACTGTAACCCTGTTTGTGGGAATGTTTGTGACGGCGTCCGGGAGTCCAACATCTAAGGCTGATCTGGAACATCTTTTGGGGTGGGTCAGACTGTCAGATAAACCTGCCCAGCCATTCACCAACTATTATATGCAGACAAAGAGGGTGACCGCCACACCAGAGCTCCAACTTGAGACCCACAAGGTGGTCTCACCTGCTGAGCTCCAGCTGGAGGTCAACGTAGCGACCTCATCGCCAGAACTCCAGCTCGAGACCCATGAGGTGGTCTCGCCTGCTGAGCTCCAGCAGGAAGTCTACATGGCAACTTTGGATCCAGAGCTCCAGCTCAAGACCCACAAGGTGGTCTCACCTGCCGAGCTCCAACCGGAGGTCAACGTGGCGACCTCATCTCCAGAGCTCCAACCTGAGACTCATGAGGTGGTCTCCCTTGCAGAGTTCCTGTCAGAGGTCAAAGAGGTGACCTCTCAAGCCAAGTTCCTGTCTGAGGACGAAGAGGCAACCTCTCAAGTAAAGTTCCTGTCCAAGGTCGAAGAGACGACCTCTCAAGCCAAGTTCCTGTCCGAGGTTGAAGAGGCGACCTCTCAAGCCAAGTTCCTGTCCAAGATCGAAGAGACGACCTCTCAAGCCAAGTGCCTGTTCAAAGTCGAAGAGAAGACCTCTCAAGCCAAGTTCCTGTCCAAGGTCAAAGAGACAATCTCCCAGGCCAAGTTCCTGTTCGAGGTCAAAGAGATGACCTCCCAGGCCAAGTTCCTGTTCAAGGTCTAAGAGACGACCTCCCAGGCCAAGTTCCTGTTCGAGGTCAAAGAGATGACCTCCCAGGCCAAGTTCCTGTCTGAGGTCGAAGAGACGACCTCTCAAGCCAAGTTTCTGTTCCAGGTCGAAGAGACGGCCAACCCAAGCTCTGCTCACGCCAAGTTCCTGTCCCAGGTTGAAAAGACTACCTCTCAAGCCAAGTTCCTCTCTGAGGTCAAGGAGATGAGCTCTCAAATCAAGTTCCTGTCTGAGGTCGAAAAGAGGGCCTCTCAAGCCAAGTTAGGGTGTTATAGGTGGTTGCTAGTGTGTTGCTAGACAGTTGCTAGCATGTTCTCGTTGATTGCTAGGTGGTTGCTAGGGTGTAAAGGGTGGTTGCTAGGGTGTTGCTAGGCAGTTGATAGGGTATTCTGAGTGGTTCCTAGGGTGTTGTTAGGCAGTTGCTAGGGTGTTATGGGTGGTTACTAGGCAGTTGCTAGTGTGTTATGGGTGGTTGCTAGGTGGTGACTAGAGTGTTATGGGTGGTTGCTAGGGTGTTTTGAGTGGTTGCTAGGTGGTTGCTAGGGTGTTCTGAGTGGTTGCTAAGGTATTGCTAGCATTGCTAGGGTGTTCTGGGTGGTTGTTAGGGTGTTGCTGGGCAGTTGCTAAGGTATTTTGGGTGGTTTGTAAGGTGTTGTTAGGTGGTTACTAGGGTGTTCTGGGTGGTTTCTAGGCAGTTGCTAGAGTGTTCTGGGTGGTTGCTAGGTGGTTGCTAGGCAGTTGCTAGGGTGTTCTGGGTGGTTGCTAGGCGGTTGCTAGGGTGTTCTGGGTGGTTGCTAGGTGGTTGCTAAGCAGTTGCTAGGGTGTTCTGGGTGGTTGCTAGGCACTTTTGGAGCTAGACAGCATCCCAATCCTTTTGGAGTGTCCCAGTACCTTTAAAGTTAGACAGTGTTCCAATACTTTTGAAGTAAGACAGCGTTCCAATACTTTTCAAAGTCAGACAGTGTTCCAATACTTTTTGAGCTGGACGGTGTTCCAATATTTTTTTTAGCTAGACCGTGTTCCAATACTTTTTGAAGTTAGACAATGTTCCAATACTCTTGAAGTTATACACCGTTCCAATACTTTTGGAGTTAGACAGTGTTCAAATACCTTTGGAGCTAGACAGTGTTCCAATCCTTTTGAAGTTAGACAGCATCCCAATTTTTTTGGAGCTAGACAGTGTCCCCAAACTTTTTTGCTAGACAGTGTCCCAATATTTTTGGAGCAAAACGGTGTTCCAATACTTTTTGGAGCCAGACGGTGTTCCGATACTTTTGGAGCCAGACGGTATTCCGACACTGTTTGAGCTGGATGATGTTCCAATACTTTTGGAGCTAGACAATGTTCCAATACTTTTAGAGCTAGACAGCGTCCCAATACTTTTCGACCTAGACGCCGTGCCAATACTTTGGGAGCTAGACGGCGTCCCAATCCTTTTGGAGCTAGATGGATTCGCAATACTTATGGAGCTAGACGATGTCCCAATACTTTTAGTGCTAGATGGCGTCCCAAAATTTTTGGAGCGAGACGGCATCCCAATATCTTGCCGCTAGACAGCGTCCCAATACTTTTAGAGCTAGACAGTGTTCCAATACAATACTAATACAATAATGCAATACTTTTGTAGTGTAGTGACGTCAAATGGTTGTAACGGTCTTGATTCTCCAGCGACCATACAGCGATATAAACATCTTCAGCCTTCAATTTGAACCCGAGCGTGACACAAGCAAGGAGGCTAATATAGAAGACATTACTCAAAATGAAGACAATCAGAGAGGTGAGGAGGCGAGAGTGGGGCAAAATCCATGGTGTCTGTGCAGCAACTGCACATCTATGCCAACCGAGAGCGTTTGTTGTTCAAGGTAAGCAAATGGATTAATCTATCGTTTTATGATGAAATGCATTCTAATAATAATAACTTTAGTGAT
>JANDJT010000032.1:21646592-21664689 GCA_024331685.1 Stegophilus panzeri | reverse complement strand
TAATATGTATAAATTCAGCGAGTGTGAATGAGTAGTAATCTTTATTTATTTATTTATTTATTTAATTATTATTACTTTGGCAATATATACTTTTTTACATTTTGATAATTAATATTTTCTTGTGAATTTGAATTCTTTTCTTTGGAACTTTTGGCACAAAATTAACTCCATATGTGTCGAGCCAGTCACTGGGCGAGCCTTTGAAACGTCTGTGATCTGTGGATTCGTTCGCGAATCGGTTCAAAAAGAATTAATTATATGATTCGTACGCGAATCAACGGCTGGGCACGCATGCGCAGAAAACGCGACAGTATGGCGACTACCAATGAAAACTTCGAGTCTAAGGAAAGCACTTTGAGGAAAAGACACAGAGGCGAAACTCCTAGTTTAGTTAAACAGTCAGACAACAACAGTAGTGAAACAGTTCAACAAAATGAGAAATATGATAAGAAAGAAAAGGTCCGGTTGCGAACAGGGACTTATTGGCTCACTAGGATTGTGCTACTGCGGTCTATTGCCTTCATGTATTGTGAGTGTTACATATTGTTTTGTGTAACGATAATAGCATCTGGTTTCTAGATAGAAGTAGCATATAGGACAAAATGATTATACCCAGAATATATAACCTATAGTTATCTAACTATTATAACCTAATATTTCCTTTGCTGGTTCTAAACTCCTTGGTTCCCACAGAAGAAGTTATGCAGATCAGCCTTTGTTTGTTTGTTTGTTTGTTTGTTTGGATCATCAGGGCCCACTTTGTAGATGGTCTTATATTGTTATAGTGTTGTAGCAGGCAATTACAGTTCATTCATGAAACTTGTATATTATAAATGAATGTAAGTTATTTTTTTCACCATAAACTCAATTGCAACAGTATCTTACTTACCTTTTCTTTCTGTAGTCGTTGCCTTTACTGTGGCTTACAACCAGAACAAACAGCTGATTGGGGAGAAGGGCCTCACACCTTGCAAAGACTACCTGCGTAGTGTTAAACGCTATGTAGGTGGTAAGATCAGCATGGCTGCGCTCACATACGCTCCCACTATTTTGTGGTTCTTGGACTGGGAAGACATGAATGCCAACCTTGATGGCATAGCCCTGGCAGGATTGGCACTTTCTGGCTTTGTACTCTTATTAGGGAAGGCCAACATGATCATCATGGCAGTGCTGTGGATCCTATATCACTCTATAGTGAACGTAGGACAACTGTGGTGAGTGACAGTACACACACACACATAACCAACATGCCATTTAACTTGCTGTGGTCTAGTACCACATTGAGATGTTATTGCAACTTCAGTGTATAACTAGAGTGATAGATGGTACTTGATCGTGATAGATGGTACTTGATCTTTAAATTTTATATTAGGTCTGTAGTAGATTAGACCAAAATATTTCTTAATTTTTGTTAGCAAATAGAACATTCTTTCTAATATATCAGTTATAGTATACTCTTTTCTTTTTGCTTTTTAGGTATTCCTTTGGTAAGTATAATAATTTATTTATTAAATAACTAAGATTTGCAGAACCATTTCCTCTTCTTCAAGGTTTTTGTGCAGACTTTACCATCAAATATTGATGAGATGAGATTTTCAGGTGTGATTAAGGTGAAATGTTTATAACATGTGACAAACACGTGGCCTGTGGGCCAAATCCAGCTCATCACCTAGTTTCATTTGGCCTGCATGAACTTGGAAAACATAATACTGAAGAATTCACAGCAGCTCCATAGCGTAGCAACCGCAATTGTATGCTGCGACATCTTGCAGTTCACAGTGCTGAAATGCAGGTTAAAATCAACGTGTGTGTTGTAAACTCCTGCAAGCTACTTCACCGGCTCTCACCTCCTTATCTCTGTGCTTATAGTGTAGCTGTCTGCCTAATAGCTTTCAAACAAACAGGAAAAATACATTATCCCAGTATGTATTTCTCCTCCCTAGGGAGATCTTAATCTAATTTAAGATCTAATAGTAGTGTATAGTAATAGATAGTAGTAGTAGATAGTAGTCGATAGTAATAGTAATATAGTAATAATAGATCTAATAAACACTAATAAAAGTGTTAACTGATAGAATATGTTTTAAAAAAAAAAAAAAAAAACAACCTTTGATTATGGCCCTTCCGCATCTCAAAAAATTACGTTGTGGCCCAGGCAGAATTTGAGTTTGACACCCCTGATCTAGAAGAATATTATGATCTGTGGTATCAAAAGTGGCGTGACTAAGGTTAAGCAACATGAGTAAGGAAACACATCCGTGATTGGAGGCCAGTAATAGGTCATTTATCAGTCTATCCAGCTGTCTCAGTCCTGTGATGAGGCCTACATCCTGACTGAAAGATTTCATGAATGTGATCCCTGTGCAAGTATGATCACTGATTAACTAGACCTAGACTTTCCAAGATGGTGCTGCCGTGTCCGGACGCTGTCTTGGTCACTTAGACTGTGCTTTTATTGCTTTTTTTTTTTTTTTAATCTACTTCTAATGTCTCCTTTTGCACATATGACATCTGCACTGATCACGTATGACAGCAGAACACTTTTGAACATCGGTAACCACTATACTTACCAATTTGACAACGTTTTATCCACCGACCCAATGTGGACATCTCAGATACTGTGCAGCACGGAGGGGACATGTGAGAGCTCCCTAGAGGTGTTGTAAAGAGAAACACAGAGGAAAACATGCTGGGGTCCACAACAGACTGAAGAATAGAGCACACAGTCCTCCCCTACCCAGTATTCTGCTCACCAATGTCCAATTTCTTGAGAACAAGATGGACGATCTCCGATTTCAGAACCAGGATAAGATTCCAATGGGACATCAGGAACTGTAACATACTCTGTCTGTCCAAAACATGGCTGACTCCCTTGGTACCGCACCCAGCTGTAACACCGTCCGATAACGTCACCGTTCTACGGGTGGACAGAACAGCGGATGCTGGTAAATCCAGTGGTGGTGGGGTTTGTTTCATGGTCAACAACAAATGGTGTGACCCCAGGAACATTACCACTCTGTAGCATTCCTGCTCACTTCACCTGGAACATCTGACTATGATGTGCTGTCCATTCTACTTGTCCCAAGAGTTTACATCGGTCATTGCCACTGCTGTGTATATCCCTCCTCAGGCATACACAAGCATGGCTCTATCTAAGCACTATCTGCTATAAGGCAAGTGCTTTTGTAGTCTGATGGCTAAAACTCAGAGGCTTAGGGGGAGCTCCTTTCCTCAGGCCATCAGACTCCTCAACATGGAGTCCAGATCCCATACAGATCCCTTAGGACTCCATAAGGACTCTAGTCACTGCACTTTGTATTGTTAGAACCCATACATACTGCATGTTTTGTATTTCCAAAACTATGAGCTATGCTACAAGAAATGAGCGGCAGATTTTCGTCCTGCCCTAAATAGGCCGGACTAGCCCTCAAAACTATTCCAATTCTCTATAAAGCCCACATTGTTTTCAGAGCACCACCTAGACATCCAGTTCAGTGACCATAACCTGATGTAAGCTACATTACCACTCTGTATTGGGATGGGGCCGGAGGAGAGGTTGACCAATAGTGGACTTTACAGATACCAATAACTAAGCTGGGTAGTATCTGCCGATAACCGATTAATCAATCGATAGTTTTTAAAATTGATACTGAATGAAAACATAACACTCAAAATAAAATTTTGCTGAACTTTTATTTAAAAAATAAACAGTACTGGCTGTACCATGAAAATGTACTGTACTTTTTAAAATGAAAAATATCTAAATAATGTATATTAACTCTGAATAAATATTAAAGTAACTAAACAATATACATCCAAACTGAACCAAAAAGTAACACTCCAAATAACAAATAAAAATAGAGACATCCAAAATGAATCAAAAACATTACAAATAATAACAAAAAATTTGTCTCCGATAGTTTTTATTTCACCTCTAGAGGCTGCTCTCATACTGTATAATGACAGTAGACTCTTCTCAGCCACTCCACAATGGACGCAACCGGGAAAAACTATCAGTGTGGATTTTTGTCAATAACTGTTCCAGCAATCGGTTATCGGTGCCGAGTAATCAGCCAAACCGATCAATTGGTCAACCTTTAGGCCAGAGCATATTATGTCATTGAACAATGCCTTCACTAATTTACATACCTCTACAATGCTAGCATTAGTATCCTCAGACTGCAAAAGCCATATATCATTAGTTGCCTGTTGCATTAGTTAACTGCTATAATAATTAGAAACTGATTAAATATGCTGGGGTTTTTTTTGGGGCCGGTGCTCACCACTTTCTGTTGTTCTGCAACACCATCCTCACCACTTCATGTTCTCCAACACCATTCCCCATGTTCTCCAACACCATCCTTGTGTTCTCCAACACCACCACCTTCGGCCTTGTGGACATTAGAGAACACCTTTGTAAAAAGATTATATTGAAGTGTAGTGATGTTTTTTTAAAAAAACTTTTTACTGCAAGTGAGCTAAGAGAGCTAATGTGCACATGTGTGCAGGGTTCATCAGCAAAATTTCCACGCTAACTACATCTCAAATTTGAGATAAGGTAGTCACATTTTTTGCTTTGTCTTTGCCTTGGAAACAAGTTCACCAAAAAGCTAAATGATTAAAGAAACTTCTTTAAATCCTCGCCACTTCCTCGTGTTCCCCAAACACCATCCTCGCCGCTTCCTCGTGTTCCCCAAACACCATCCTCACCGCTTCCTCGTGTTCCCCAAACACCATGGTCGCTGCGTCCCCGTCTTCCCCAAACACCATGCTCGCCCCTTTTTAGAGCTTCCAGAACAGCTTCAATGCTCATAAAAAAATCATGGACTTAAAGCTTCACAGTGGAGCTGATAGGCTCTGCTTGGATGTGCTTGGATGTTCATTATTTCATCACCATTAACAGGTGTTAACATGTATAATACTGTATATTTCATTACAATTACCACCATTACGTGGATTTTTAATTAATATTGTCCCCATTTTCACATGTTTCTGAAGTATTAACATAGTATTAATATTACTATTCAGCTTTATATTCTGTATGATTATCGTATGTTTTTTTGTGCCCATGTGCATGCAGGTTGGGAGAGCCAGCTACTTGAGACAGGATTCCTCGGTATTTTTCTGTGTCCTTTGTGGAGTCTTGCACAGACTCCCCGCCACTCCCCAACTTCTTTCATCTCCATCTGGTCTTTCCGCTGGCTCATAGTGCGAATCATGCTTGGGGCAGTAAGTATGGCACATGCACTTATGACATATGATGACCTATTATTCAAGCATTACACTTCCTTATGCACTTTTATGTTTTTAAATCAGTTTAATTTCTTTTTCCCATACTAGCACTGTGTGCTGTAATCTGTAGTAAATGAATCCACGACTAAATTAAAATGTGTATATTTTATGCACATGTACCACGGCCAGCATTAGGCATTATCAGACAATTTTCATTTCAAGGCAATTTCATGTTCAAGGTAGGTAAGGTATATTGTAAAGCCCCAGTCACAGTCAGCCTAGCCGACTGTAGTGGCCACTTTAATCTTGTGTTTTTTTAAATTCCAATATTAATACATAATATATTTCTGAAAGCAAGTGAATCGGTGATTTATAGAACTCAGTAATAGTCAATCCACAAGATGGCAGTCTATTAGTCAAAGATGGCACAAGATGGCAGTCTCAGGTAGTCAAAATGCAATATATACCAGCAGAAAAAACAGCAGGCCAGGTGTGGCAGGACTGAAGCATCACCTCTCATATTAAGGAATGTTTGTAGAACATGTCTGTGGCAAGACATTATCTGATGGTGTATTGAAGTAATGATACTTCTTATTAAGTTCTGAATGGGAATAGTTGTTGTTTTAGACAGTTGTTGTGATTTAGAAAGGCTTACCAAAGGAGAGCTTAACAATCTTAAACAAAGCTTTATTTTTTTAATAAAGCATAGAGAAAAATTATTTCTTGTTTCACTTTGCTCTCCTAACATTACTAATAACATAGGATAAGAAGTGAAGAGTAACCATCAGGAACTGATAAGGACCTTTTTAATTTTCTCTTTTTTTAAATTATAAACAAGATTACCTTATTACTTTCCAGACCTTCACAGAGGCCAGCTGTTCAGTTATTTTGTAAATAATACCTTTCTGAAATACTACACCTATTTTTATTGTTTTGTGCTCAAATGGACCTAAAGCTTTAAAGCGCACCTATTATGGTTTTGAAACGCACACTTTAATGTGCTCATACTTTAAATTGCAGCATTACCTTTTTTCCCAGTGTGAAAAAACGACTCGTTAAATGATGTGTTCTAAAGGATTCGTTCTAAACTCCTTCTTTCAGAGAGCATTCTCTGCTCTGTTTGGTCAGATGTCCCAGTCTGTTGTGATTGGTCTACCACTGTCAGCATGTGTAAAAAAAGGAAACGCCCTTTCAGCTCTTTCTGTTAACGAGCAGCCGATGAAGACCAGATCTGGGGCGCTTTTTTTTTTTTTTTTTTTTTTTAAACACACAAACATACGTAGGTTAGTACAGGAAGTAAGTTTCAGCTGTTCAGAATCGGTTCCTTCTTTTGGGAGTCGATAACTCCCTTTGTGGTGCGCTTTGATTTTTTACATTTTGCAGACTTTTTACATTCACAAACAGCTCTATAACACACTACATGAAAGGTAATATTTGAAAAACCATAATAGGTGCACTTTAAGACCATAAAAGCATATTTAACTTTTTAACTTTTTAATATTTAACACTTTTAAAAAAAAAAAAAAAAAAAAACATATGTAATTGCTGGGAAAACACCAGAGAAATTCACCCCAATTTATTAAAAATAACTTTACTCTATTAAAATAATGAAATCATTTGTATAATAGTGGGATGCACTTCATTTGCACTTCGCACAGGGTCGTTTAGAAGGTTAACTTTTCTCTTAAGCATGACCTTTGTGTGAACCTTTATGTTCAGGCCCACCCTCAAAAATTATATTGAAGATCCAATGCTTTTGCCTTCATAAACAATAAATCTATTTTCAATTAAAATGTGTGATTGTTTTTCACTGTTGGAGCTGGTATGAAGCAGATTATCTAAATAAAGCTCTCATGAATGGGGCTTTAATTCACCTGCCATACAGTGGATTTAAAAAGTCTACACACCCCTGTTAGAATTGCAGGTTTTTGTGATGTAAATAAAACCCCCAAAAGATACAGAATCAACTTACAAACTTATTAACTTACAAAATCATTGGAATGGATGGACCAGTTGCATGACATCAGAGACAGAGACCAAAAGAGAGATAGATAGAAGCCTCACTCAGAATCACCAGACCTCCCCAAAATATAGAGGTGACCACCATTTTATACATCTTGAGCATACACTATATGGCCAGAAGTATGTGGACCCCTCTCCTAATTATTGTGTTCAGGTGTTTCAGCCACAGCCATTACTAACAGGTGTATAAAATCAAGCATATAGCCATGCAGTTTCCATAAACAAACATTGGCAGTAGAATGGGTCGTCCTGAGGAGCTCAGGGTCTTTAAAAGTGGCACTGTAAAAAGGATGCAACTTTTGCCACAAGTCAGTTCATAACATTTCTGCCATGCCACAGTCAATTATAAATGCTGCTATTGTGAAATGGAAACATCTTGGAGCAACAGCAGCTCAGCCTAGCACTCTTAGCACAATAGCCCAACAGATTAATTACTCCCTTCTTTATGACACAGTGTGTAGGCATTATGCTTTTGGGGATTGTATTTCAGTTGTTGAGCCTGCTGATAAGATGCAGATTGAGAAAACTGAAAAATGTGTGTTTGCATGTGGATCAATTGGTGAGAAGATTTAGTAGTAGATATTTGTGAGTTCTGGGTTAGTAAACAAATATTAAAAAAGTAAACTAAAAATAAATAAAGCTATTATGTCTGTACTTGTCACAAGTGCAAATCCCCTGAAACTTGGATGAGGCTGGAATAATAAATGTTTCTTTTTAGTTTCAGTCTCTGTCAAAAATTGAGATGGGGTTGTTATATTTTTTTTTTAAGGGTTTGATCAAGATCAGAGGAGATCGTTGTTGGAGAGACCTGACCTGCATGGACTATCACTATGAGGTAAGTATGTTTGTGTGTAAGGGGAGAACCGGCACAGTTGTAGCATTTTTATTTATTTTATTTTTTTTTGGTTTGAATTAAATTATGCCATTATTATTTGAATTACAGACTTTTTATTTCCCAGATAAAATCATACATATGAATGATTCTTTTGTCATGTGAAAATTTGCCCATGTTGTCAGCAAATACTGTGGAGTTTCACTGAAACCAAAAGGAGTCCCTTGTTAGAATTCTACTGACAGTGGTGTGGGTCAGTTGCAACAAGACTCAAAACACTATCAACGAACAGTATATACATCTAACATACAACATAGATATCACAAGTTACCATTCAAACATTGAATAGTGTCACATACAATAGAGCTTGAAAGTTTGTGAACCCTTTAGAATTTTCTATATGTCTACATAAATATGACCTAAAACTTCATTAGATTTTCATTAGTCCTAAAATTAGACCAAGGAGACCAAGGAAACCAAATTAAACAAAGGAGACAAAAATATGACCAAATAATCTACTTGGTCATTTATTAATTGAGGAAAATGATCCAATATTACATATCTGTGAGTGGCAAAAGTATGTGAATTTCTAGGATTAGCAGTTTAATTTGAAGGTGAAATTAGAGTCAGATGTTTTAAATCAATGGGATGACAATCAGGTGTGAGTGAGCACCCTGTTTTATTTAAAGAACAGGGATCTATCAAAATCTGATCTTCTCAACACATGTTTGTGGAAGTGTATCATGGCATGAACAAAGGAGATTACTGAGGACCTCAGAAAAAGAGTTGTTGATTCTCATCAGGCTGGAAAAGGTTACAAAACCATCTCTAAAGAGTTTGGGCTCCACCAATCCACAGTCAGACAGATTGTGTACAAATGGAGGAAATTTAACAACATTGTTACCCTCCCCAGGAGTGTGGACCAACAAAGATCACCCTAAGAGCAAGACCACTCAAGTACTCAAGTACCGTCATGTTTTAAGAACATTGGTACTGACTTGGTACCAAAGTATCGGTTCTCGTGACATCCCTAATTCACCCACACACACACACACACACACACACCAATGGTAGCAGCATGCATGCACCAGGAGGTTGCTCACGTGAGCCATGACTGGCAAGAGAGAACCAAAACTATAATCAAGCAGCTGTCTACATTGTGTTATTAAAAGATTAATTTCTTTGTGTTTAAATGTAAAAAATTTAATCCTGATAGTATTCTATTTTTTTTACCAAATATACCTGTAATCTGACTACTTTGTTTTTTAACGTAACTGTAATGGATTATAGTTACCAGTATTTTGTATCCTGATTACGTAACACTGTTGCATGTATTCCGTTACTCCCCAAGCCTGCTTGTTGCAAGGTGAAGCTCTACCCCAGTCTCAAGTCTCCTGCAGACTGGAACATGTTTTCTTTTAGGATTGCCCTATATTTGGCTCCATCCATCTTTTGCTCAACCATGACCACTTTCCCAGTTACTGCTGATTAAAAGTATCCCCACAGTAATATGCTACTATCAACATGATTGGCTAATGTCTTTCAATAATTGTCTCAAGTCTTCCGTAAAGCCCAGCTTTCTGGAGCTATGGTGTCCAGTGAACAGCTTCTCCTATCTGAATTGTGGATCTCTACAGCTTTCAGAGTTATCTTTGGATGCTCCAGAGCCTTTTGGCTGTTTCTCTGACTATTACCCTCCCTTCCTGGTCAGTGACTTTTGGTGGATGGCCGCCTCTTGGCAGGTTCTTTCCATTATTTAGTAATGGATTTAATGGTGCTTTGTGGGATCTTCAAAAGTTAGGATATTTGTTATAGTCAAACCCTGATTACTATTTTTCCAGAAATTTTGTCCCAGGCTTGTTTTGATAGCTTATTGGGCTTCATGATGCTGTTTGTATTTATATTGAGATCACAAGACACACGTGTTGATTCCATTCAACTATGTGACGTTAGATGAAAGCTGGCTATACAAAAACTAATTTAATTCACTAATTCACAGTAACGGGGACAAATACTTGTGCAGTCATTTTTTCTGGTTTTTATAACATTTTCTGTTTACATTTGTTTTTGTGTTTTGTTTTTTCGCAAATCATTTTACAAACTATATTAATTCCCTTGCCACCCATGCAAAAGTCTTTCCACAAATTAGAATTAGCATTATCGAGTCATGGTAAAACACTTTTTAGCATTATTTTTTCCCAACAAAAAAAATACAGGAAAATGTTTGTATTTTAGTAAATAAACATATTACATAATAGATATTTCCTTGACAAAAACATAATGAATGCTGTCAGGTTTTACCTGCAATAACAGAAGCAAGTGTGGCAGATTCCCCAAGCTGCTCAGAAAAACTTGAGACACTTTCCTTATTAAACTGTACAAAATGAACCAGAGACATGTTTTTACAGATGTATTTTAAAGGCAGAGGGTTGTTGCACAATATGTACTTTGTTTGGTTTATTCCTGGTTTATTGTTTATTGGTACATTTTGTCTTTGTTCTCCTCACACAGACGCAGCCTGTTCCTAACCCCATCTCATACTTTTTGCACCACTCCCCTTGGTGGTTCCATCGTTTCGAGACCATAAGTAATCACTTTATTGAGCTCATTGTGCCTTTCTTTACTTTCATGGGCAGACGCATGTGCATGGTAAATGGAGTCCTGCAAATCCTCTTCCAGGTGATGAACATGCACATACATATATAGATACATGCACACACTCCTAAGAGTCAGACTTCAGCTGTTTAAGAAATATAAAATTAATCTGATTATATAATAATAACAACAACCAGCACAACAACATAGCCAGATATTTGCACTGGTCGATCTGCAGGGAGCTTGGAGGACAAGTGCCTGAGAAATGGTATGGATGTTAACAGCAGTGATTAATACTGAAGACACCATTATTACGTAGGACATGGCAGTGCAGACGGACCATACCATCTCAGCAAAACATCCTGCTTTGGTGGTCCACTGCAGGATGAAGCAGTGCCTGCTGACCATTGTAGTGATACCAGATGACATCATGTGCAAAGAAGCCGAAAAGCTAGGCAGATATAAAGATCTGGAGATCGAAATCAGCAGGATATGGAGAGCCAAGAACAGAGTTGTACATATGGTGATCAGGACTCTTGGAACCATCAAGGAAGGATTCAAAAAGAACCTACAAGAAGTCAAGGAGGCCAAGAAGTGCAGAAGATGGCACTGATGGAAAACACACACATCCTATGCAAAGTGCTGGGCTAAACACTGGTCGGGTCACGGACACCTCATCGGCTAATTGGCAAAAAAAAACAAAAAAATGTATTATTATTAACAACAACAATAATAATCTATTTATATTGTGTTTATTATCTCAGCATGTTTTACATGCTATTTTTAAAAAAATCCAAAACAATATTTATATGATAAAAAATGCATTAAATATACAATGTGAATTGATAATGAATTAATTATATGTCTAGGACAATTACTACAAATCATGAAAAGTATATTTCACAAAATAGAACAGAGCCAAGAACTAAGATTAGTCTATTTACAATCTGGATGTATGAATTGAGTGTTCTTAATGTCCTTTGGAATACTATTGTACAGTTTGTGTGAGTAATGTATGGGGGGGTATGGGGGGAGTGGTCTTCCACTGATTTTCAGGACTAACATTAGGCTTGCCTCCGCTGAGTAAAGTCCTTGTGTATATTGTTTCAGGGGATAAGCAAGATATGACCGTGGTAAATCATTCAGAAATTTAAACATCATGACTTTGTGGAATGTAATAGATAGCCAGTGTAGCTTGAATAAGACTGAGGTAATGTGCTCTGACCTTCTTTTCCTCGTAAAGACTCTGGTGCCTACATTCTTAACAAGCTGAGACATTAACAAGCTTCCTAAAATTTGGACAGCCAGTCAGCAACACGAGTCCCACAAGAGTCTAATCAAAGAGTTATATAAGTAAACACTAGTTTTTTCACAGTCATGTAGGTATTTCTTATTTAGGATGTTTCTCAGATGATGGAAATCAAATCATTATTGGGATATATACTTATTGTATTTGTTTGTATTTGTTTTATAGGTGGTTCTTATAATCAGTGGGAATCTTAGTTTCCTGAACTGGCTAACTATAGTACCAAGTTTAGCTTGTTTTGATGATGCAGCATTAGCATTTCTGTGGCCCATTCGACGAACTAATCAGACCTTACTGAAGCTGCAGAATGAGGAGGCAGCCGGACAAACAGCTACTAAAGGTCTGTGTGTAAGTGTGCATGTGTCACTTTTTGCAAGCTTTGGGTTATTTTATTTGTTTCTTTGTTTGTTTGTTTGGCCAATGGGCCTTCAGTGTAAATACAATCATGCATAATGTTAAATGGCCACCTTATAACTTTTCATAAAAACCTTGATAGTTTTTTCTGGTTTTGTCCCTTAGGCATGCTCATTAGGCGTGTGGTTAATGTGGCTTTTGGAATTTTAATCACATATCTGAGTGTTCCTGTGGTGATCAACCTCCTAAGCCCTAGACAGGTGATGAATACCTCTTTTGACCCTCTTCGCATTGTCAACACTTACGGGGCTTTTGGCAGGTGAAGCTCATTTACTTGTTTTTAGAATTGAAGTTTAATAGATTACAGTTCCTAGATTACTTGATCACAGTTTTGTTTACTATATAATAGGTCACTAAGATAAAGTCAGTAGCATATTGTTTTTGAAGAACATGTTATTGACTGTCTAATTACTGTCCCATTAACTTTACTTACTGTTAAATTAACTAACTTTATTCTCAGCATGGAATTGGTACATCATAAAAAAGGCTGTGTAAAATTAGGTTTTAGTCACAGATACAGCCAAGTCACCAGATTTGTCATAAGATGGCAGACATTGTTAATTATTTGTCACTCTCCCTGTAGCATTACTAAGGAGCGAACAGAGGTGGTGTTCCAGGGCACGCTTAATGCCTCACACTCTGATGATGGTGTTGTATGGGAGGAGTATGAGTTCCTCTGCAAACCTGGAGCTCTAGATAGAAGACCTTGCCTCATTTCCCCTTATCACTACAGACTAGACTGGCTGATGTGGTTTGCTGCTTTCCAAGTAAGGGAGAGATATGTTAATGGATATGATTCCTGTATCATTCACAAATAGATATGAAAGTCAGCACAGCCTGAAGCATGTTTTGTCATTTTCCTGAAAGCTTTACTGTCTTTGTGTTCTTCCTTTTCCCCTCCAGACATATGAGCAGAATGAATGGATCATTCAGATAGCAGGCAGACTCCTAGCAAATGACTCCACTGTGCTCTCATTAATGGACCACAATCCATTTCAGGGAAAAGACAAACCTCGGTAAGACACAGTGCACATTCGATATCAGTATACAGTGGACTCTGATAATATTTAATCTGGGGGGCTGTTTCAGGTACAGTCTGCATTGTTACAGGTTATATGGGGGATTACAGCTGAGTTGTGTCCTACATTTTGTTAAAACTGAAAAGGTTTCTAGTTAGTTATAGAGCCCACAGTAACTTATTTGGATTTTTACAAACTGATCTTTAAAATACAGTCTCCTGAAAAAGGGACGTTATATAACTCTTCCCTGTGCACTTGCAGGCAGTGTGTAGTGAGCAGCTCTGTGCGCTGACAAACAAATACAGGTTGACGGAGCTGGACCTACACAAGTTTTGTTTTGGTCCAAAGTGCCACAACGGCTGTCACTGAAAGCACAAAGAAGCACATCAGTGAAATGTACTAGAATATATTAGCCCAAATGGAGATCAAACCTGGGGGTCGTGCCACTCTGTGTAATCACTTGACGCTAACGTCACTTATAGTCTGCATGAATCTACAGCTGTGGGATCATTACACCCACAGCCTACAGCATCACTTCATATTATTCAGTGTGCAGAGTGATCTCAAGCTCTGCTCCATGCAGCTCTGAGGCTGATGGTAGTGAGCACTAGGGATGTCAAGATACCAAAAATCTAGTAGTTGTTACCGATACCACCCAAAGTACACAATACTCGATACCAAAGTCGATACCACAGTGTGGTTTAAAAATAAAATTAAAAACTCTCCTGGAAGACATCCTCCTCTGTCTAATACTGGCAAAAAAAGAGAGAGAGAGTGATATTTAAGTTATCAAACGCTGTCTGACAGTGGAAGCTACAAGTGCTAAGGTGCACTCCTAAACACACACACACACACACACACACACACGCACCCCTACCACTTATACTCTGAATCCAAGCATTAGTTTAAATTGACTATGGTGGCAGGCCAAAAAGATTTATTAAAAGCATGAACATTTGAATAATTATTAGTGACATTAGGCTACATTTAGCTGACAGGACACGGGCTGAATGGCGATGCATGGTGTCCATTAGGAGGTAGTTTATAACATTGCAATACGTTAGCATCGTTAACAAATAACTGGCTATCGCAAACATTACATGGAGCATAATGTTAGCTGGTTTCACGGCAACAATGCCAGCTGTCTCAAACAAATATAATATAGGGACCGTCTTTCAGGTGCTTCGCTAAATTCCAGGTGTTTCCTCACTTTGATTGAAATGAACGATAGCATCGGCTGCACAACGGCTTCAGAGCATCAATTATATGTTTGCTGTTATCCACCTCGAATGCAAAGAATTTCCTTATTTGACTCTTACCACCTTTCCTCTCAACGAGTCAGGGCGGAGCTAAACTTCTGTAGTTTTTCCTGTGTGCTTGTAGGCGTTCTTCTTCTTCTTCACCACTTGTAAACCGACTAAAACACATACGCGTACTTGCTGCCCCCTTCAGGTCCGGAAGAATTTCAACCTTCATTACCAACGGTACCTACGCTACTGCAGAAAAACAAGTACCGTCATGTTTTAAGAATGTTTGCACCGACTTGGTACTGAAGTATCTGTACTCGTGACATCCCTAGTGAGCACTGACTGTCTGTGAAGACTTTTTTTTTCTAAGGCTGGAGTATAAAAAAAAACTCCTGCTAAAACAGGGCTAACGGTTTTAACTGTGTATTAAAATTGCTGGCTTTCCAGGATAACTTGCACCTTTCTTCCATCACTCAACAATCATTTTTAACTAGAAGTCATACAAACTGCAGCTTTAAACAGTAATGGACTTCCTCCTTGAGGCGTTACTTTTTCTTTCCTTTTTTTTTTTTTTAAACAAACATTAACATGTCTACTCTTTTATACTTTTAGGTGGATACGAGGAGAACACTTCAGATATAAGTTTACCAAACCTGGCAGTGCTTCTGCAGCCAAGGGGAAATGGTGGGTCAGAAAGCACATTGGGCCTTACTTTCCCCCAGTCAATTTGGAAGGTCTCAGAAAGTACTTTCAGTCGAGAAATTGGCCACAACCAGATTCCTACTGAAGAGTTGACATCAGTGACGTCAGTGAAAAAAATCAGGCAACTGTGTTGGCACATGTGTTAGAAGTACTCTAATGCATGTTTAAGTTCAAATGATATATGTAACAGAAATTTATTTTTTCAAAATAATTAAACAAATGAATGATTATACCATGATTGCATATTCTGGTAACTTCATGTATGAATTCTTCACAATACCTTAATCACTTTTTTGTGAACCGTTCCCTGTATCTTTTTTGTTTTTGACATACTTGTGCAGAAAACGATCAAATTTGTTGTCAAATTGTAATGATGCATTAAGGTGGGAATTCTATAGTTGCAATTATGTTTCATTCTCATGATCAGAGCTGTCCTGAGTATGTGCCTTAGACTGGCCAAGTGTGCTGTTCCCAGTTTTTCACAGCAAAGCTGGATTGTTACATGCTAAGCCCCCAGTTCAGTGTTTCTTCCAGATGTCACGTAAACGAGAACAGAAATGACGTCAGACTTTGCCATATTGTTTTATGATGTGCCTTATGTAACGTTGCACCTTCTAAATTTGACCTTTTTACTAGAAGCATGATTCCAGTAATGGACAGTAGAGATTAGAAGTATATCACAACTGCAGAATTTTTTTTTTTTTTTTTTTTTACCTGTGTAAATCCAGCAAACATCAGTCTTTGTTGGTTGAGAGTAAATGTTGTTGTCTTTGACAAGACAATCCTGATAAATTCGTTCACAAATTTCCAAAATTGTGAAATAACTGGACACTCCCAATCAGTCATGGCTGGTGGTGATGGTAGATGGGAGGGTTAAAATCAGTGGGTTGACCTGATCTCCTGAGGTCTCATTGGTGGTGATGATAATATTTATCATCATCATTGGCTCTGGATAAGGGCATCTGTTAAATGCTGTAAATGTAAATAATACTGGGGCAAATTAATACACCTACACACACATATAGGCAGATAAGTACCTGCAGTAGTGATTTGATCTTTTTTACCCCCTGTGTTTCCTGTCCATAAAACTCGATTGGCTCCATGCCATGTTTCATCTGCATAAGAAAACATAATAAACAGAAGTTGTATCCCATTTGTTCAAACAAACAATAAAAACTAAACTTATGGTTCTGTCATTTGTCCTTTCATGTAATTTGCATTTTTATTAGACAGTGTGTGCATAGTATATATACTTTTAGTTTCTCCTCCAAACACATTTTTTGGGGGAAATGATGATACAGTAAATAATCCACTTCATTCATGTTCATTACACCTGCGAATCCATATCACAAGTGCTGATGACGAATACCAGACGCATCACTGAATTATACTAGAATATATTAGCCCAACTGGAGATCAAACATGGGGGTCGTGCCACTCTGTGTAATCACTCGACGCTAATGTCATGTGTTTATTAGCCAAAATGGAGACATACAACATACACTCTGAGAGCACTTAATTAGTAACACTATACTAATACTGGGTAGGGCCTCCCTTTGTTCTCAAAACAGCTGCAATTCTTCATGGCATGGATTCCAGAAGATGTTGGAAGCATTCCTTTGAGATTCTGGTCCATGTTGACATGATTACATCACACAATTGCTGCAGATTTTTCAGGTGCACTTTCAATCTCCCGTTCTACCATATCCAAAAGGTGTTCTACTGGATTCAGATCCGGTGGCTGAGAAGGACACTGAACTCATTGTCATGTTCCTGAAACCAGTTTGAGAAGACATGGTGTGACAATCATCTCTTGAATGCGACAGCCTATTTGAGTATTGTTGCTGAATATGTGCATCCCTTTGTGACCAGAAGTTACCCATCTTCTAATGGATACGATTATCAAAAAAAAATTAACGTGTTGGAATGGCCAAGTCAAAGTCCAGACTTCAAGCCCATTCAGATGCTGTGGTGTGATTTTAAGAGAGCTGTGCATTAATGAATGCTCTCAAATATCAATGAACTGAAACAATGTTGTAAAGAAGAGGGGGCCAAAAAAGTGTCCAAAATTATGAGAGACTCCTGCAGACAATGTTTACTTCAAGTTATTGGTGCTAAATGTGGCTGCATGTTACTGAATTATAGGGTGTACTTATTTTTTCCCACCTGGTTTTTGACTACATAGTGAAATCTGTTGTTTTTTTTGTTGTCACCTGAGGTTGTTTATTTGTTGAAAGAAGTTGGTGAGGACCACTCAATTGTTATTTATGCCCTGATAAATACAAAAAAATAGAATTGAAGGAAGGTGTACTTTCTTTACCCCATGACTGTAGTTATGTTCTGATGGTGTCTCTTTGGTGATTCTGTTCGACGAAGTGACTTCAGCATAGTCAGCCATTGCAACAGTGGAGGACTGCAGAGAAAGAGTCTGCAGTGTGGCACAGTTCAGTGGAGATTGTACTGAGCATCTAACCGTAGCATCACATCAGCTTCTCCAGGGACTATTGAGGAAGGTTTATGATGCTGTGTGGACAATTTTTAGGGGGAATCGTGCCGAAGTTCCAGGCACAGCCTTAGTTGAGTCTGCAACAAATCATATACGTACCATTACTATATACTAACACTAGTTGGGTTTCCTATAGCAGGTAATGTTTGAATTTTAAAATCCTCTCATGCCTTCATACCTGCTAAAAGGTTTAATTTGTGTACCAGGCTTCATATATATATA
>JANDJT010000032.1:21595485-21606691 GCA_024331685.1 Stegophilus panzeri | reverse complement strand
TCCAGCAGGTAATGGTCAGCGTTAAAAACAGAAGTCCGAAAACACAGACGTGATTGCACATACCAATAGCTTGAGTCACTTGCAGAACTTCAAAGTTTCCAAAACCCCACAATCACTTGAGGTAACACACTAATCATTTGAAAACAATAAAAACAGGAGATAGGAGCGGCAGCCACAACACACCAGCATACACTTTCAACCAGAGAATCTTACCGTTCCAGGGTAAAAATGACTGGGTATAATGCTTTGTTATTCTAGGCCAAGAACTATGACATTTTGAGGATTTGCTGTTATCAATATTAAGCAGCCATACATTGCTTAATCACTTTCTTCTCTGGTCTTTAGACATCAAGGTTTTTAACCTCTAAAAGGTACCTCACGAGGTATCATGTTCATCAGATTCAGTTTTCCCTGATTGTGCTCGTGCATTTTGAGCACTGTCATCAGGACAGCTGCGTGGTGTATCACCCAGCTGTGCTCATAGCAGTGTATAGACCAGTTGCAGTTTACTTTATTGCAAAGCCAGACTAGAGCAGTCTCAGAGCTGTAGCAAACACCATTGGAAATCACTCTGTGATTGAAAATCAGAATAATAATTACTTCTAAAACCACAAATGCAAAACATGGGTGGAACAGATTTAATGATCATATTATCCTACTAATTCAAGGAATATCAAAATGAAATACAGCACTATGGGTTTGAAAATGAATTGATGCAAACAGTGCTGTGTTGGAAGCACTTTGAGCTCCAGTGGAATTGTGATGCAACTAATGTTTTTTTCATCACTCACAACTTTCCCCCTTACTGGATGTGTAAAACCTATCACGTACCTACATGTGGTTACGATGGCAACAATGGCAAAACGTCTATGAGCAACTGCCTGGCTTTGTTGCTAGGCAGCTGTTGCTGGAGCGACTGGCCCATGGCCTCTCAAACCCTGTTCCTGTGGCCTCTTTCTCTTTTATTCTCTGCATCTTTCAATCTTTTTGCAGTGTTTTTATTGACTAAGGGTTTGAGAGGTTTACAGTTAGCCACACATAAAGGAAAACTTCTCACATCACCACCTAATTTATTAGAATTAAGCCACTTCCCTAAACACATTAGAGATGTGTGAGCATGGTAGCATTCAAATCCTGCTCTGGCCGTATGCTGTTTTTGGCTTGTGCTCCCAACTCTTTTGAGTCACACGTTTTCATGAACCATTGGCCGTCCTTCAGAGGATGTCTTACTCAGACAGGAAAATAGAGGGACTGAGGCATTCAGAAAAGAGATGTGGGGCACATGACTTTACCCTAAATTTTAGTACCTGATGTCTAATGTTCACATGACCCACAATTTCACTGTGTTGAGCAAAAGATCGCAAGAGAGCTAAAAAAAAAAAAAAAAAAATGTTAATTAAGTAAATAAAAAAAGGGGGCAGGGGTACTAAAAAAAAATTTAATTATTATAAACACATTATTTATAAACTGTTAAATCTGACACTTCATTGTAGGCCTATTTAATGTTTTTAGGTTGAAATCTTATTGGATTAGGGTGTTATTTGGAGTGTAATCTTACAGTATTGGAGTGGAAATTCACTTCCTGAAATTCGTTTCATTTCCTGATGTTTACATCTAGATGTGTTAAACAACTTAGAATATGGCACATCCAATGTTTAGGTGAGCAAATTTATTGGAATGGATAGTCTTAAATTAAAGTAAATAACACTTAATATTTGGTTGCTTATCCCTTGCTTGCAAAAACTGCATCAAGCTGATGACCCACTGACATCACCAAACTGTTGCATTCTTCTTTTGTGTTGCTTTTCCAGGCTTTTACTGCAGTTTCTTTCAGTTGTTCGTTTCGGGGGGTTCCTCCCTTCAGTCTCCTCTTCAGGGGGGTGAAATTCTGCTTAACTGAGTTAAGGTCTGGTGATTGACTTGGCCAGTCTTAAACCTTCCAGTTTTTCCAGTCCTTAGTTGTGTTGGCAGTGCGTTTTGGATCATTGTCTTGCTGCATGATGAAGTTCCTCCCAATTAGATTGGATGCATTTCTTTGTTGGCAGACAGAAGTTTCTGTGGCTTCTGAATTAATACTTCTGCTACCATCATGAGTTACATCATCAATAAAGATTAGTGACGCTGTCCTAGAAGCAGTCATGCAAACCAATCCATGACACTACCCTTACCGTGCTTAACCAATGAGCTTGCATGTTTTGGATCATGAGCAGATCCTTTCTTTCTCCACACTTTGGCCTTTTCATCACTTTGGTAGAGTATCTTGGTTCCAGGACTTTTGTGGCTCATCTCTGTATTTCTTTGTGAATTCCAACCTGGCTTTCTGATTCTTACTGCTGATGAGTGGTTTGCATCTTCAGGTATGGCCTCTATATTTCTGCTCTTGAAGTGTTCTTTGAAACTTGGATTGTGACTCCTGCCCTGTGGAGGTTTTTGGTGATGTCACTGACTGTTGTTTTTTGTGTTTTTCTTCACAACTCTTACAATGTTTCTGTGTTTCATCAACTGGTGTTGTTTTCCTTTGCCAACCTGTTGCATGTCTGGTTGTTACTATACCAGTGGTTTCTTTCTTTTTCAGGGCATTCCAAATTGTTGTACTGGCTGTGCCCAATTCTTGTGCAACGGCTCTGATTGATTTTCCCTCTTTTCCCAGCTTCATGGCTTGCTTTTCTCCCATAGACAGCTCTCTGATCTTCATGTTGGTTTAACACAGACAAAACCCAGGACTCAAGCCAAGAGTAAACATTCAGAGCTATTAAATGTTTAAACAATCAGTCTAACAGGGCAGTCAGTCACATATTCCAATATTTATGATCACTTGAAAAATGGGTGGATTCAGACAAAAGGTGCCATGTTCTACATTGTTTGACAAATGTAAATATCTATGATGTAAGCTGAAATTCTCATATTTAAAATTCTCATAACTTAAAACATTCTTTATTTACCTTGACAGAAACCGAGGAATGAGATTGGGGAAAGGGGGCGAGGCTTCCAGAAGTGTCTGTTAATATTGAAGAGTTCAAAACACCTGCGTAGATCATTCCAGCTTAACATGTTGAATTGGCTCATCTGCCATTTTATTGTGGAGAAAAAGACAGCACTTTAGATGTATTTTTTGTCAAAGAGTTTAATCTTGGTTTCATTGGACCATAGAATCTTGTTTCTGTTGATCTAAGTCCCTTAGGTACCTTTTGGTACCTTCCAAATAAGTCATCATGTGACTTTTACTGTGAAGTGGCTTAGGTCTAACTCTATCATAAATGCCTGATGGTGGATTGTTGTAGAGATGGCTGTTCTGGCAGGTTTTTGGTCGACTCCTTGGCTGCCAGCTAGTTTACTTAAATTTAGTTGATTAGTTGCACTTAATAATATGAAAACAAATAAAAGAGCTTAAAACAGCTTCTCACAGAATGTGTTCTGTGTATTATAGAAAAATATTTCAGATGTGTTAAAGGTGTTACACTCAAGTTAATACTTAAATATTTCAAGGCTTGTTCTATAATGTGCTCTATATATTCTGCATTCTGTTTTGCATTTGAATGGTTAAGGAAAAGTCAGCTGATGAGACAGCTGACTGTACCGTCTCCTTTAAAAACCATTCACTCTCAGTGGGGTTTCTAATTAAGGCTGGATTAAACAAAACTAGATTGAATTATTATTTCAAGGCAGTCTGTATGTAATTTACGAAAATAAAACTTGTATTTAAAATTAGGTTATCTGTGCAGTAGCAACATAATTGCTAAATGTTTGTCCCACATTCAAAAAAAAAAAAACTTCAACATAAATCATGATTTAAAATGAACTGATAAGTTGTTCAATACAAGAAATTCATGTAATTAGAGCAAACCAAATATAAGATATTTAGATTTTTTTGCAACATAATTGCATTTAATCTTCTCCCAATGTATCATATTTTATATAATTAAATTTCACAACTGCAGAGCAAAAGGAAGAAAATAACAAAACGGGTTTCACCATGAGCCACCAGTATAGCTTCAGTGCTCCTTGATGTAGACTCTACACTTGTGTTTTGATGGTGGTGAAAAGTGCAGAGGCTAAAACATGACTTACACTATTATTATGACTTTTATTATTATCAAATGACATTATTCTCAGCGAACCATTCCCTTTGGATGGGGGCAGAGTCATCCTGCAAGAGACCACTCCCAACAAGATAGAGAGGTTTATTCATAGGATAAAGCTGAAGGCCAATTCTATTGTTTTTGCTGTACACTGAAGATATTTGGTTTTGAGATCAAAAGATGAAGGTGATGGATCAGAATTTCACATTTCATTTCCAGATATTTACATCTAGATGTGTTCAACAAATTAGAACCAAAAGGTACCATACTTTTTGTTTGAACCCACCCATTTTTGAAGTGATCAAAAAATATTGGAACATGACAGGTGTTTCTTGTTGCCCAGGTGTGCCCTGTTAGATTGATTGTTTAAACAAATAAATAGCTCTGAATGTCTGCTCTTGGTTTGAGCCCTGGGTTTTGCCTGTGAAGACTGTATTTGTTGTTAAAAAGGATAAACCAACATGAAGATCAGAGAGCTGTCTAAAAAGAAGGAAAATCGATCAGATCCATTGCACAAGCATTGGGCATATACAATAGTTAAATAGATTTCACAAAGTGAAACTTTGTGAAAGCTGTGACGAAAAACACAAAAACAACAGTCAGTGACCAACAAAATAACCAATGACCTCCACAGGGCAGGGTATCACAATCCACCGTTTGAAGAAGACTTTGAGAACAGAAATATAGAGGCCATACCACAAGATGCAAACCACTCATCAGCAGTAAGAATCAGAAAGCCAGATTGGAATTCACAAAGAAATACAGAGATGATGCTCAAAAGTTCTGGAACCAAGATTAACCTCTACCAAAGTGATGGAAAGGCCAAAGTGTGAAGAAAGAAAGGATCTGCTCATAATAATAATTTTAGACTGGCCAAGTCCATCACTAGACCTTAACCCAATTGACTTTAATTTACTTTGACTATCTGGTCCTATTCTTATTCTCACCAAAATTTGAGCAGTCTGCCACCAAAGGTGCCATGTTTCAAGTTAACAAATCTAGATGTAAATATCAGGAAATTATATCTGATGTCTTCAGTGTGTAGCAAAAAAATACATTTGGATGGTGTGTGTGTGTGTGTGTGTGTGTGTGTGTGTATATAAAGTCTTTAGTAACCTTGTAATGGCAGGGTTACTAAAATGATTTGTTAACACTAAAGATCCACCACATATTTAACCGTGGGCATGAGGTACTTCTCAATATGGCTACCTCTCTGTGTGCCAAAACCACCTCTGGTGTTTATTACCAAAAAGCTCTATTTTGGTTTCATCTGACCATAGAACCCGATCCCATTTGAAGTTCCAGTAGTGTCTGGCAAACTGAAGATGCTCGAGTTTGTTTTTGGATGCAAGTAGAGGCTTTTTTCTTGAAACTCTTCTAAACAACTTGTGGTGATGTAGGTGACTTCAGATTTGGAGACTTTCTAACCGCAAGATGCAACTAACTGTTAACACTGTTAACTTAAACGCTATTCATGTATGTATGGTGCTCTGAACCCCAGATAACACATGTAGTTCTCCCATTTTCCATACTTTTTATAGATGCTCTTGTCATTTCCTTTAAGCATCTGGCTTAACATAGTCTTAAGGGACTCCACTCTGCACTCCACACTCTAGCTCTACTTTAACGTAGATTGAGGCCTGCCTGTCTAGCACTCCTTTAAAAATTTGTATTTTGGAATTGTGCAGCGCTCCAGATCGAGGTGATGAGTTGCACACCATGTATGGAACAGAGACTTTCTGACCCCAAGATGCAACTAACCTCTTCAATTCTCCAGCTGTAATCCTTGGAGATTTTTTGGCCACTCGAACCATCCTCTTCACAGAGCGTTGCGAGGATATAAACACACGTCCAATTCCAGGTTGATTCATGACATTTCCAGTTGACTGGAACTTCTTAATCATTGCCCTGATGTTGGAAATGGGCATTTTCAATGCTTGTGCTATTTTCTTATAGACACTTCCCATTTTGTGAAGTTCAACAACCTTTTGCCGCACATCAAAGCTACATTCCTTGGTCTTACCCATTGTAATGAATGACTAATGGAATTCGGCCTGTGTGTTACCTCATATTTGTACTCCTGTGAAACAGGAAGTCATGGTTGAACAATTTCCTGTTCCTAGTCACCCAGGTGTACTAAAAAATTTTTTAAATATCAGTGGGAATATACTTTAAAAAAAAAAATTTTCTCATATGAATTCATAGGGTTGCAAATATATCCCTTCAAGCCACAAAAATGGCTTGACTTGTTCTATCATCCCTCAAGACACAAAAAAAATATTCATCAAGATTCTTCTCTGTACTAGCACCCAGGTAGTGGAATGAACTTCCCCTGGGTGTCCTAACACTGGCTGTCTTCAAACTAAGACAAATATAGACTCACCTCTTCACAAAACACTTTGTAAGAGCCATTATGTTGTATTCAACATCTGTTGTATTTTCATTGTTTAACACTGGGTGCATTGTGGGTCTAATTAGTATATAGGTAGCCAGAGAGTAAGAGAAGGCAGGTGTGTATTGGAGGGAAGCACAACAATTTTTGAACATGTCAGGACGTGCAGACGGAAGCAAGCTGGTGGGATTACTATGTGTTTGTGCATTGGAACTGCGAGATAAAAGGACATCTACGAGATTTGTGACAAATAAAGTGGATAAAAGTAGTATTAGACTGGAAGCGTGTCTTGTTCGGATGTCATGTGTCGAAAACAACCCTACAACACCTCTAAGTGACAAGATGGACATTTGTCACTACACACTTAAACGAGTAACAAATCTACACAGCTTGTATCGTTTTCTTTGCTGTACTAACCCTCACACTAATTCTAATGTAATAGTGTTTTAGCCTTTTGTCATTTTTAGACTATAGCTTATTATCTATTAATGTGAGAATATGTTATTCAACAAAGTCTTTAATGCACTTCTGTAAGTCGCTCTGGATAAGAGTGTCTGCTAAATGTTGTAAATGTAATTGCAAATGTGAGGCATAGTAAATTATTTTGGGACAACCACACTTGGGCCACTGCAGTGGCTAGTTTAGTGACTGCCAGTTGGACCTGCAAGCTAGCGGAGGCCGGCCTGGATCCATTGTCAGGTATTGCTGAGTCTGGAGTTGTACACGATATTTCACCTACTAGGTCATTATGAGCCCAGATGAATCTCTAATGAGAAATGATGCAGGTGACTATACTAGTTGGACTTTAATGAGGGTTCTATTAAAGGACCCTAGTCTCCAAGTTTGGACTAGACAACTGCTGAATCATTGAATTCTGCTGAGCCATGTTTGCTACCAAAATTCGTCTAGAAATTGAACCAGATTGCTTCCTGAGCTTCTTGTTATTTTTATTTCTCATTACCAGATGTTTGCTACAATTGAGGTGTTTTTGGCTATAGTATTTGTGTGAGACTCTGAGGCAGTCTGATGTCAATCTTTGGCTTCCAGGGGATTTGGACACTGACTTAATGACTGCGAGTCTTGCAACAGTCTTGCTTGTTTAACCACTCTGTTTTACGGGCAGGGCCAACCCCATCCACAGAGCTGCATATTCACAGAAATCCAGTTAATTTAGTAGACCAAACTGAGAACAGCATATGGTATAGTGACTGAAAACCATGTAACTGAAAACCAGTATGCAGCCACAGGCCCACTGGTCAGTTAGATGGCAGGGGATATGAAATACTCTGAGCAGAAAATGCTAAGAAAGAACCCAACCTGAGAGGGAGAATGAGAGCTTCATAGAGGGAAACCTGACTTCAAATAAACATAATCCTGCTCACTTAACAGGCTCAGTAGTGAAAGCATGGTGTATGACAAACAAAAATCACTCGAATTACACTAGCTTTACCTAATCACAGGACCATGGTTGGCCAGAAAGTGGGAGATGTGAAATATTCAGATGAGATACTCTTGGAGGAGAACCTGACACACTGTCACAGTGATGGGCAGAGGAGAGAATAATGCCATCCCTTCCACCCAGACATCAGGACCAGTTTTGTTCACAATCCCGACTCTGGCATCGTCTGGACTTGAACTCACAATCTCTCAGTGATTAGGCAATAAATCTGCCAGGCCAGGAAGCGATGGTATTTAGAGTAAAATAGATTAACAATTGGTATTGTTTCTGTGTTAATTAACAAACTGCTCTATTACACAATTTGAATTAATTTCTTACTTAAGCTAATTTATTCTTGTTGGTAAGAGGGGAAATAGTAGTTCTACTGTATAAACATATTTTTGTTTTGTTTGTTTTATTGTATCCTTGCTCTCATTGGGAATTATTTACCACACAGGTCACGATACTTTTGTCAAAGTTAAATATACATATTCTCTTCAACTGCTGCAGGTCAGTGAGGCCATCCTCATTACCCAGGTTAACCTGTTTCATCAGTGTAACCCAACACACCATGAATTTTAAAGCACAGGGAGTGCAGAGTTCATTTCAGTCTTCCAGAAACTGTATTTAATGGCCAAGCAATGTGTCTCACCTGCTATTACTAATCGTCCAGATACTATTATATTTAATATTTATTATGTGAATTAAAATGTAAACGTTTCCCTATGACTACATAGAACCTACAGTTCAAAACAAGTAAACAAGTAAAGAGTGTATGGGTTATGCATCCATAGGTATCCTTATTTTCATTCTATCAAGCTCAAAATATAGTATGACACAGATTGATTATCAGTATATTTTGACATACTATTTAGTGCAGTAGTATGAGTTTGGGAGAGTATGAGTTTGCTTAGGGCCCACAAAAGTCTAGATATGACTCTATGCTACATTGATGACCATGTACACCATTGTTTTTCAAAATTAAAATAAGTTACTGATGCATTTATGACTGCTTTTTTGAGAACCATTTTTACTAGAAATTTCTTAGTATCCGTGCTCTAGATATGTAGGTCTGAAGCTCTGGCTCTCTACATGTGATTGATGGCTGTCCTCTAAAGGAAGCGAGCGACAGCTTGAGAAAACCACACGATCATCTGCTGCCCAGCGATATACATGCTGTTGTTCTGTTTACAGCACTGAGTCATCATCCTGCTGCCCTGGTATTTCAGTGCATCATGGTTTGTGTCGAGACTTTGAGCTTTGCAATGGTTACAGTGTTCTTGAGGTCAGAATCTACTTTAGCACTGATGGGTCAAAAGAGAAACCTGCCATGACGTGATGAACTCAACATTTGTGTAATTGTCTTGTGTGGGCTTTGTTGAATCTATGAGTGAATCCATGTACCACTGTAGACTAATCTTCCTGAATCTTATTCTGTTAATGGCACTTTTGAATACAGCTCATTAAGGCTGGAGGGAGATGGATGGACTGCCCATTAAATCTCAGGGAAAAGAAGAATGCTAATGGTACTTGGGGCTCTTTCAGCTCCTCTCTGGACTTTTGGACTGTTGGAGGATTGTTGAAAGCCACTTTTTTGGTGATGCTAACTCTGGCGCTGATATTTTCAATAGTGATTTTACAGTCATAATTAGGGGTCACTGAAGGTGCTGGAGACATTGTTATGATCATCTTCTTCTTTTCTGCCCTAAAATGAATTGTACAGACCAAACCATAAGCCATAGAGACATGAAATTTTGTCAGTAGGTAGGGTTACCTCCTGCTGCTATATGGTGGTGCTATAGCACAAGGTTTTGCGTTTTGGGCCATATCTCATGAACTGTGATTCCTACAAACAAAATTCTTTTCCCCCTGCTTCCATGGGTTCTCCCAAACAAAAAAGACTCAAGAACAATTTAGCTCCACCCACTGTTGAGATTTGTAATTTGTAATTTCAATCAGTGCTAATGAGGCAGAGACTAATTTACTCAAACAGTTGTAACTCATGTTGCTTGCGTGGATTCAAACTAAACAGGAAAGTCATGTACAGAAGATTCTGAGGTCATATCCAGATTTTGGGTCAGACAAAGGGGTGGGGCTGAGGTCAGATAGCTGTTACTTTCGGAGGGGACTGTGCATAGGTGTTCTGTCCTGCAAGAAAACAGGCATCAGTTTCTTTTTCCCATCTCAAATATGATTTGTGCATGTCTAATGTGAAACTAAATAAAGATGGTAGATAAAAACAGACCTAAAACCAGAGAGCAAACAGGGCATCAGGCCAAACTATCCAATATTTCTACAAATTTGACAGAAGAAAGTGGTCTGAGAAACTGGGGCTTGCTAGGTTCTTGTTAATGAGAAACTTTCAACAGTAACTCTTGACAAATTAAATTGTTACTGGTATTAATGGTATTTAGTATAAGAATTTAGACTGGCGACATGAATGTTACACTCGTGTGTGTGTGTGTGTGTGTGTCTTAGGAACGCCAGTCCTGTAGGAGTTCTCCTCAGCACAGTGGTGGCTTTGTGCTACAGAGTGGCCATCGCATATGAGGGGTAAGAATATTTTCCAATGTAATTTATTGTGATATTTGTCACTGATTAACTCAAAACTTTTTCCTCTCATTTAAAGTCCTATTTTGTTTGTGAAGTCCGAGACTATAAACCTATAATCGGCAATGCAGGTAACACATCTCGTATTTAAAAGGCTTAGTGGGGAAACAAGGAAAGTAAAAAATTCAGAGACTGAAAAATAGATTTTGGTCTTATCACACGTATACATGGGGACAGAGAGAAAGACTGGACACAAAAAACAATAACAGCAAAAGAAGCTCATTATCAGTCTGGCCTCAGCATGTGGTCAAAATAAGGATGAGTAACTTGAGCAGAGCAGTCAACATCTCTCTCCCTCTCTGCCCCCCCCACCCCCCCATCTGTCTCTCTCGCTCTCTCTCTCTCTCTCTCTCTCTCTCTCTCTCTGAGTCATCGCTTGGGCACGATGTCTGTGCAGAAAGCACATGGTTTAAAAAGATCATATTTGCACTTTTGCATATAAATGTATCTAACCTACTGTATACAGTGGCAAGAAATAGTATGTGAACCTTTTGTAATTTCATGGTTTTCTGAATAAATTTATCATAAAATGTGATCTGATCTTCATTTAAGGGTATTGACAAATATAATGTGTCTAAAATAATAACACAAAATAAATTCTGATCCCTCGTGTCTTTATTGAACACACTCATTCAACATTCAAAATGGCAGTGGAAAAAGTAAGTGAACCCTTAGAATTAATAACTG
>JANDJT010000032.1:21574868-21595385 GCA_024331685.1 Stegophilus panzeri | reverse complement strand
CATTATATTTGTCAATACCCTTGACTTAGATGAAGATCAGATCACATTTTATGACAAATTTATTCAGAAAACCATGAGATTCCAAAAGGTTCACATACTTTTTCTTGCCACTGTATGTTCAGAAAGTATGTATTAGAAAGTGTGTTTGTTCTTGGATATTGGTTTATGTTATGGTATTGCTAATTTCAGAGTTTTCTCAGAATAATTACATGCTTTTCTTGCAATAACAAGAAGCTGATAAGGATTTTTTTTTTTTTCTGCAAACTCTCTTCATGCTGAATAAAACCTAGAGTGGTCCTGTTCTCCGGATCTCCTTTGCATAATTATCATTATTAATTACTCTATTATTGTTTAGTCATTGAAAATCGCTCGCCGTTTTCAGCTAAAACCATTCTTATAGAGCATGAATATGTATCTGGGGATGTTGAGCTTCAGGTCCTTATGTGATCAGTTGTGTGCAGTGTTAATTCATGCTCATGTGCCATGTTTGCACGAATCGGTCCGTGCCAGGAGCAGGTTGGTACAATACAGTGCTCAAGATTTATGACCTCCGCACTCCCTGCCTTGTTTATTCTGTTGAATTTGCAGACCATTCACGGAGAAAATCTATCAGCAAAGGAGCCTGAGCTGCAAACACAAATAATTCTTGAGTGTGTTTGCCGGAGGATCACAGCGGAGTCCCAGACTCTCCAGACTCCACCCTAAATGTATCTGTTCATGAAAAAGTGGCAATGAAGATGAACTCCATTTCCAAATGTCACCATTTGCTTATCTCTAGGTTTAAAGCAGCAGCTCTTTTTTCAAAAGCATACCTTTGATAGTCTTCTGCAAGTCAATTCCTTGTTGTATCAGAAGGCAAACATAACCCATAATGATGATGAGAACCTTATATTATTATTTGTACTCACATTGTGTTTTAATTATGCTTATTGCTATTACTTAGCTAAATTGTATATCTCTTGCGACCCTGCTGAATTTATTTAGGACAATCTGCTAAAGGTAGAAAGTAGTTGAGCCAGTTCAGCAAACATATACAGTACAGTATTTGTTTTTAAATCAGTACTGTAAGTTGTTTGGTGTAAATGAAAACGCAATTTGTCCATTGCAAACTGCTAATAAAATGTGCTTTGTCTGCTTTGTGTGATGTCATTCTGGTTGTGAAGACAGAGTCAGTTCCTTTCCTTAATGTCTCTGGATGGAGATACACATGTGTTCATTCAAATGCTTTAAGCACCAGTCCCTGTTCCTAATGGATAATGAAATATAATTAGGAATAATGCAATTTGTGGAAAACTAGCTTGGCTCATTTTGTCTTTACATGATGTTTTACTGCACATTACTCAACAAAAGTAAGTGTCACATATCCTGGAGAGACATTTTCCATATGCCATCTATGGAAAGTCAACAAATCAGATTTTTCCAGTGCACAGCAAGTGCTAGATCATGGCTGAGTGCACAAACCCACTCATTTTATGGCTGGCTGCTTTGTACATTGCACACGTTCATTATGATCACATTGTCCTTCATCCAGCGTCTCTGTTTTGGACTGTTTCTGGATCAGTAACACTTTATATATTAATGTGTCTAAGCTCATAAAGTCTGATCTCAGGATTTTTTTAACTCAATATTACACGGTAGGGGATGAAACACTCCAGGGACAGAAAACTAGTAGAACAGTTCATAATAACAAGCTAATTAAACTGAGCCAAAACTAACCACATGCTAGGCATGTTTGTATTTTGAATTTTAAAATGCTCATTTTGTAAATCTAAGGTTAGCAAATGAGAGTGAAAGTTGCACATCTTTCTATGGGAAATGGTGAGGAGAAAAAAAAAACCCACTTTCACCTCATTATATTTTAGGTGTAGAATATCTGTGCAGTGTACTGTACATATTGGTAAATAACCAGTATGTACACTGCACAGACATTCTATACCTAAACATTGGCTTTGCTAAAGTAAACACACTCATATACTGACAAAACCTGTCTCCTGTGTTATGAAGGGCTTGTAGTTCAAGTCATTCTTTTGGGAGGACAAAATGATACAAAAATTCATCCATTCTACCAAATGACTGAAGCTGAGAGAAACAACGATGCACTACAGAATACTGCATACTAGAGGGTGAGAGGTAATAAATATTTTCAAATTGAACACTCAGAGGAGACACTAACTGCCATTTTTTGCATTGTACTGGCTACGTAGATGAATGTTCCTAATAAAGTGGACAGTGAGTATATTCTGTATACATGAGCTCACAGAAGTACAAGTACTCCTCTGAAATACTCTTTTTGATGTGGATGGCAATGATGAATGAAACTAAAAGGTGATTTTAAAAAAAACAAAACATGGTTCATGTATAAATCTTTTTTAAATATGAACAGATGACAGCTGAAAGGACATAGTGATTGTAACAGTAAACCTAAGTATATTTTGGATTAAAGTAATGTTTGGGATATGAGCGATTTTGGGGTATCCCTTTAAAATTCCTGCTAATGCTTAGTCTTTGGCAGTGTAAAATTATTAAGCTCATTAATATTCAAACACAATTTTAAAAGAATTTGAATTTTCTGATCCTCAATAAAATACCCTTTTTGGCAGATCGCTAAGAAGCTAACTTCTGCTTGCCCTGCACTTCTCAGTATACACACACACACACACACACACACACACACACACACACACACACCTGCCTGGTTACTGTAACAATGTGAATCTACAGCCAAATGTGACTACAGTGATTACAGTATTTGATCATTTGCAGTGCAGTCTCCAGGTTTAAGAAATTAAACCTTGCTGTGAGACCCTGTATGTGTCAATATTATAATATATTATAATAGAAAATATTCTGAACATTTCACTGAAAACACACACACACACACACACACGCACACTACCAGGTCAGTGTCACTGCTATGAGATTTAGAGATCAATCCTCTATCATTTCTGCTCAGTGGCGTTCCCTTTCCACAGATGAATGGAGTTAAGGAGGGCTGATAAATGGTGTATAACAACAGAATATACTTCATTCAGTAATTGTACGTCTACATAATCTCCTCTATGGGAGACTATGGGATATATCTCATAACATGGATGAACGATAGAAATAAAATACTAATTAAAAGCCGAAAAGTAAAAATGTGAGGAAATATCAGCATGGTAAAAGAATCAGTGCTATATGACAGAGTGAGTGAAGTGATGAGTGTAGTGTGATCAATTGACTGATTCTCTGCCTGCTCTCAGGCTGCAGCTTTCGGCACAGTGCCTTACAGGAGGCTCATGTGATGATAGATTTAGTTGCTAGGGAACTCTAGTGCAGTGAACATTTGACAGTAAATTAGTGCACACTCTTGTTTATTAGGACTACTCATTTACATTTTCAGAACTGACAGGAAAACAGAAAATGCATTGGTCTAAGAATCATCTTGCTTTACTTTATTGCATGTACATGTTTAATACATTAATAACAAATGGGTGAATGAAGAGGCACAATGACAGCAATAAATAAATAGTCACTTTTGCAGTATGTCTCTCTTTTGCAACACACTATAATTTCGGTAGGTTGATTCGATTTGTGATTAGTTTTTGACAGTAATTGAACAGTGAACATTGCATGCTTTACATCCCCCCCACCTATTTCTAGAAACAAGAGGATCTCTGTCTCAGCTTCACTGCTCTTAAGCACATACATACATACACACACACACACACACACACACACTTTGTCTCCTCATTTGGTAACCAGGTCTTACGTCTGACTTGCTGAGCTGTCGTCACTGAGCCTGTAGTCTCTTTGTCTCTCCTCTACCCATCATACATCATTCACATCATTTTGTCTTGTCATGTCTTAATGCCAGTTTTGTTTTGTTGTTGTTTTTTTTGCTATGAAAGCTCTTCTGGAGGAGTTTAGAAACTGTTAGAAGCACACACATGTATTGAAATCAGCTCGCTCCAATCAGACTTGGATCTAGGTCCAATAGGAGGCTGAATTTACCTTCCACAGCCAGCGGTCAGATATTTTATACTAGATCAGCTAATGATTCTGAGGCTCTGTTGTTCATGCTGTTCTTTAGAAGGTTATCTGGAGGTGAACTAAAGTAATCGTGTAGTTTTTGAATTTTAGCTATATAATTAGTTTCTATTTTCTCCTTTTCCAGTTCCCTGCCCTTTCCAGCCAAATACCAGGCCCCTTACATGCTCATCCCCAGGGTCTTCAGCCCCGACTAACAAATGTGTTAATCTGGCTGTGCAGACGACTGTCGTAGTTATGGTTGTTACACAGAGGGTAACAATTGATGGTGTCACTGCAGTGTAAACTCACTGTAGTTATTAATGGTTTTTTATATATATAATCTATAAATTTTTACAGCATTGGTATACATTGACAACCATTTTCGGCTGTGGATTCAATTCAATTCAATTAAAATTTATTTGTATAGCGCTTTTTACAATAGACATCTCAAAGCAGCTTTACAGAAACATAGAAACACGGTATACAGATTTTAAATGTGCGATTTTATCCCAATTGAGCGAGCTGGTGGCCACAATGGCAAGGAAAAACTCTCTAAGATATTGAGAGGAAGAAACCTTGAGAGGAACCAGACTCAGAAGGGAACCCATCCACATCTGAGTAACAACAGATAGTATAAAAGTAAAGGAAAGTTCATTATGGTTTTATATGAAGTCTGTTTGGCCTTAGAAGCAGCTGTAGTCCCCGCAATCTGGAATTGAAGTAGATGAGAGCTCCATCCAGAGGTAGGACATCCGAAACGGATCAGGCAGGCCCGAGAGCAGAGAGGATCAGGATCTCTAGTATCTCCATAAAATTGTGTCTGGCTCGACAGAAGGAGAGAAAAGATTATTAGGACTGTGCTTAGCATAACAGAATGTCTAGTCAGGGTAGGCTTGAGTAAACAAATATGTTTTAAGCCTAGACTTAAACACTGAGACTGTGTCTGAGTCCCGAACACTAATTGGAAGACTGTTCCATAACTGTGGGGCTCTATATTATATACCACATATTTGAACCATCCTAATATAAAGTTAATGTATATCAGGTTTCATTTGAAGCCAATCAGGCCTGGTTTTCAAAACTTGGATTCAGTTCAGAGCCACTAATTAATTTAACTTTAACCATGGATTACCATCCAGGGTGTCCACCACTTTGTACCCCGAGTTCCCTGGGATAGGCTCTAGGCTCCCCACGACCCTGTGTCAGATAAGCAGTACAGAAAATGGATGGATGGATGTTCTGAGTAGTAAAATTCCTCTCTTCATCTTTCAGGTTTAGGTCTATAACGACATGCTCTCAGCATTGTTGAGATCTAGTAAAGAAGGCTATAGCATGAGACCTACATCATTTTCATGCTTGTGAAGATGGGGGAAGGATCATCCTACAATACACCACTCCCAGAAGGATAGAAATGATCACCTTTATCATAGGATAAAGATAATCAGCCAGAAGAACTGCAATAGATTTATAGTGACCCTTCCCTCTAAGATGTGTGGATCCAAACCATTCCATCATAATAAATAAACACCCCCACAGCATTACAAAGCCCCCTCACTGTATAACATTTACATTTACATTTACAGAATTAGGCAGATGCGCTTATCCACAGTGACTTACAGAAGTGGATAAGCATTCAGGCCTGTACTGTGTTTTACACCATGCATGCACTCGCCCACTTATTGAGAATTTGTTGAAAGATGATTCATCTGACCATATCGATTTTATTTCACATCTTTGTAGACCAGTGGATATGGTGTTTGCAACACTGAACTCATCATTAATCTTCACATTACAGGGTTTTATGCACTGCACAGTATGTTAATATCCCTCTCTATGCAGTTATTCTTGCTGACAGTCTGATCACATCCTGCACTGACATTCACAGTCACCTGAACAGCAGTTCTGTTGTTTTTGCTACATATTGCACTTCCGTACAAATGCACAAGTATCACAGTAATTGAATGTGAGCTATCTACCACACATTTCAACTATATTTATGAATGTCTTTCCCATAGATTTAAATGCGCTTTAGTCTGTCTGTCTGGGCTACTTTTTATTTAATTATTTATTTTATATCCCTCTCTTGATCGATTCCTTTTGACAGTGAGAACCTGTACATGCTCTGTAAGCTCTTTGCGGACCATGGCTTCAGAAGTCAGATAAAAGCAAGAAGATGTCAAGGAAATCCCACAGAAACAGCTGGACTTTATTTGGGGTTAATCAGAATAATTTCATACATGACAGCTGTATGATAATTACTTTTGAACATGAGAGCGAATGTGATTGGTTCATTCCGAACACAGCCACGTCCCCAATTAGAAAAGGGTGTACACACTTATGCAACCAAAATTTTTCAAATTTTCTAAAATGTTTCTGATTGTTTTTCATTTAATTTTATATGTTGTAATTTCACATTGAGGGTGGGGAAAGTTTGTCATATCAATCATCACAAAAGACTTTTTATATCCACTGTAGATGTGTGGATTTGTTAATGCAGAGAAGGTAAGATGGCTGGCTCAAATGCCATGCCGTTGCCAGATAAAAATACTATTCTCCACCTGTTGCTAGTACTTGAACAGGTCTTGAACAGGTGCATAGAACCTTGTCTGCCATTGGAACTCTTGTGTGTATTCAATGGCTCTAGTCCATTGAGTCTACTCATGCAGCCAACACTACTGCTCCATGCACTGAAACATTATTAAGTCGACTTATCCAAAGTGACTTACAAAGCGACATTTGTAAGTCGCTTTGGATAAAAGCGTCTGCTAAATGAATAAATGTAAATGTAAATGTAATTATAATTGATTCACACTGATTTGATCACCTTTGTTCACTTAGTATCAATAAAAACATATCTAGCCATCATACTGTTGGGTTTCCCATTATTAAGTTGGATTTCAGAAACTGTAACAGCTAACCGGTGGAGTTACACAGGACCATGTTGGTGTTGCTGTACAGCCCAGTGTTGAGGCATCAGAAGACTTACACCAAATGGCTATGTTGAAGTGCATACTGAAAAATTACAGGTTCTTTTCAATATCTAAAAAAAGAGACATAAAATAAGACAAAATTCTGTTCCAGACCTAAGAAGTCTAACAGTTCCTTAAAATTATTATGCCAAGCCAATATACGGAGCCACATCAATTATGGATGAAGCCATCAAATTGAAAACAGCAACATATTGCCCATATGCAGACTGTCTTTGGGAATTTTGTATTTGGGAATGTTGGGAAGACTAGGAACGTTGCACCACATATTGTATATGTGTTGGCTGAATGCTCAGCACCTGTCAGTCATATCACAAAGGCATGTGTGCACCTTGAGGCATTGGTCCACGCATGTTTTCTCCCTGCAAAGAAGGAAATAATAATTACTAATTCCTCCAAGCAATTTGAGGCTTGGTATCAGCATAGCAACATCCTGAAATGAAAGCTCATTGACGGCTGCTGCAATATTTTCAGGAACCCATATGGAGACAACAACCCAGCCCACCAAGGGTGCGATGTTGAGGTCAGACAAGAAATCTGTGGAAGTGGGGCTTTTGTTACCCTGTGTCTTAAATGCTGCCTACCTACTGTAGCAGGCTGATGTAAATGATCGTGATAAATTTACAAGGAGCTAATTCATTCATCATTGGTTCATTCATCTTCAGTAACCACATTATCCATCCTGAGGTCATGGTAGATGCAGTAGAACACTGGGCACACACACATTCACATGCTCATTCACACCCAGAGGCAATTTAGAATAGCCAGTCCATCTGTCTGCGTGTTTTTGGATATGGGGAGGAAACCACATAACCAGAAGGAAACCTATACAAACACAGGAAGAACAGTTGAAACTCCACATAAACAGTAATCTGAGATCAGGATATAGCCGGGAACCCTAGAGCTCTGAGGACGCAATGTGCCACCCAGATGATAATTCAGCTATGGTAATTCAGATGTAGAAACTTCAGACTTAATCGATTTGTTATAGCCAGGCAACTCACTGTCCAATGTGATTCACGATCAGGCAACACAACACCTTTGGGCAAGGATGTGACGATGCATGACTGGACAAATCTACAGTATGCTTTTCCACAACTACTGCTGCTAAGGAATGACCTGCAGTACATCAGACTTTGCAATCAGCCTTCTTACAAGATAATAATAAATAGGGTAGTATGAAATTTACTATCTAAGCAGTGGTATCATCAGGTGCTCAGGTATTTGGGGTTTAACTAGGAGTTTGTTGAATGCAGTTCAAGAATCTGAAATTGAGGTTATAAGCTAATGTGGTCCTAGTAATAGTCTTAATTGCTATTAGGTTGTTCCTCATTTTCAAAAAAATTATTTTATTATTTTAAGTAAGTATTACTTTAAATAGTAATTTTGTCCTCTGCTTTCTACTTCACACTACTTCACAGTATTGGCCATAATTATAAACTGTATAGAAATCAGCCTGTGAGCTTTTTTGCCAGGTTATACTGGGAAGCATAAATGCCCCACATTACATTCCCAGAAACACCTTATAACAGTAACATAAACAGTTCCAGTAAAACCTCTGCAGCATTTAAAATGGCAGTTTCTAACGTTTGCTCAGTTCTTATTAGCAAGCACACAGTTTACTGCAATACACTAAGTGTATAAATGCACCATCTTTTAAAAGCACAAAATATATTAGTTAAGCATTCAAAATAGTTAAGCATTCAGCATAACACACACACACACACACACACACACACAGACACCAGTAACGGCTCAGAGCTGCATTTTCGCTCCGTGTTAATGGAAGATTTCTGTTTGATTATTGGTTGCTAATTAGCTTCAGAACAAACGGTTCTAACGCATAAAATCTACATTCAGTACTGTGTGTCAGAAAGGTCAGTGGTGTTACATATACATTGGTGAATCAGTACAAACTGCATATTTTAATTAATATTGATCAATTTGGAGAGCAACGTTTCAGAGAAACCAGTCCAGTATACTAATTTAACCTTATGAAGCAGCCTAATATCCTATTTGCTCTCACAATGGCCTGACCAGTGTTCTGCCATGTGTTTGTCTTACTGTGTGGCTTACTGTGTGCCTCTGTATGTTTCTTTATTCAGGTGCAATCTAGGACACTCATCATTCATATACCTGAAAACACATGAGTTACAGTGTAAAGAATATGTACATAGCATTGGCTATATATTGTTACTAGAGCTGTAATAGCTATGCACGGCCAAAGGACCTATATGTGCTTTTTGAACATCTTAGTCCATATTTAGCTGCCAATTTAATGTTATAATAACCTCCAGTCTTCTAGGAAGGCTTCCTCCTCGTTTTTGCCTATGGGGATTTGTCCGTTCAAGAGCATTAGATCAGGCACTGATGTAGGCCGAGGAGACCTGGTGCACAGTCAAGCATTCCAGTTCATCCCAAACATGTTCAGTGTGGTTGAGTTCTTCCACTCCAACATTGGCAAACCATGTGTTCATGGAGCTTGCCATATAACTTTTGGCCATATGTCTTTGTTTATGTTGTGACCACACTGCCAGAATAAGTAACAGAATATCTCACAAAAAGGTGTGATCCAGTTTATAAAAATTCAAAACACTTTTTTGAACACTTGGGGACGTTACTCATATTATCATGTTTTCATACAGTATGGATGTTCCTTTATATTGGTGAAACAGTGTAATGATTTATATTTATGAAATAGCTTACTGATTTAGACCACCTGTCTTAGGCTGACATTCGCAACCTGTTGTGGATCAAGCAGCTAAAAAAGGTGTGTGTTACTTCTAAGGACGTTTTTGTTTTTTATTTCTCTACTTTTCTCTCTTTCTCTCTTTCTCTCTCTCTCTCTCTCTCTCTCTCTCTCCTTCCTTCCCATAAGCAGGAAGTAATGGCTGCCACCTGACTCCAATGATTGGTAATGTACTGTGATTGTGTGAGGAGAGGGGATTAGTAGAGAGATAGGTGCCATTTCCTGTATATATTTTTGTTTTCTCCTTTTTAAGCTAGTTAGGGAGTTAGTGTATTTTTTATTGTACTTTTTGTTTCTTTTTTTCCCTTTATTTTTATTATTTTTTTAATAGTTTAGTTTCTCCCTAATAGTTAGAGGGTTTATGTTTGTTGTTCTGGCCTTGCCCCTTCTTGAAGCCTTGAAACCCCCCCCCAAAGAACATGTGAAATTGGGGTGTTGTTGGTTTTTGTGAAAGCACTGGGGTTGGGAATTGAACCTTACTGTCTCCACACATCACATCATTTTTAATCTGTTACATGTCCTCCAACCCTAGACTAACTGGGGACATAACAGAATTTGGGGGCTCGTCAATCAGTAACAAAGTGAAGTTGTCATTTGTTGTTATTTGCAACAACACTGAAAACTACTCCATTTGTGGAGGGTCAAATCTGTAGATGGTAAGTGTGTTAAGCCTGGCTGCTTTTGCTGTTTTTTATGTGGGAAGAGAAATTAGTGCTTGAGTTATGGAGTTTGACTTAATCTCGTTTACATTACTTCCTACTTTGGAAGTATATAATTGTTGTTGTAAAAGAGATTTAATTACCATAGCAGACTTCTTTAATATTAAAATACTTAAAGAGCTGAGTAAACAGGTTATCAAAGAAGAAGAGTTATTTGGGGAGCTGGTAGAAGCTGGCATTTTGGCTGCACCAAATGAGGGTGTTGGGAAATAATCTGAAACTGTTGGCTTTGATTCTGTTCTCAACATGGATTTTAAAGACTCTGGTTCTGATGCTGTATTGGCGGTTAAGCTGAAAAAATTAAATTTTCTATTAAAACAACAATAATGTGAAGCTCAGCACATCAGGCAATAATTGAGTAATAGAAACTGAGCGAGCACGGGATAGTGAGCGGAATGGGAATGAGATGGAGGCTCTGAGATTATGTAGCAGACCTACTCCCGCACCTTGTGTTAGGTTTTCAGATTCATCAGCTGAAATGCCAGTAGTAGATTCTGCTCAGACCCCCAATCATGGTTTCTTTGATTCACCTTCCGAGTCACAATCTGATTTGATGTCGGTAAAGATATTAGACTCGTACTACCATTTAAAGAGACAGAAGTAGACTCGTATTTTACAGCATTTGAACGTGTGGCTGCAAAGCTACGGTGGCCTGAGGATATGTGGGCCCTACTTCTGCAATGCAATTTGTCAGGTAAAGCACAGGAGGTTTCAGCTGAGTTATCTATTGAACAATCTCTCAATTACGATGCAGTGAACGCTGCTGTGTTGCGAGCATATGAATTGATGCCAGAAGCTTATCGTCAAAAGTTTAGCTCTCGTGCAAAAACAGCCAGACAAACTTGTGCTGAATTTGCATGAGGAAAAAGGCACTATTTGATAAGTGGTGTCTTTCTAGTAAGGTCACTACTTTTGAGCAACTCCAAGAGTTAATCTTGGTAGAAGACTTTTAAGCATGTGTCCCAGAAAGTAGTGGTGGTGTTGTTCATTTGAATGAACAGAAAGTGCAAGCCCTAACTGATGCTGTGGGGCAGTGGTGGCTTAGCGGTTAAGGCTCTGGGTTACTGATCGGAATGGTGGGGATTCAAGCCCCAGCACTGCCAAGCTGCCACTGTTGGGCCCTTGAGCAAGGCCCTTAACCCTCTCTGCTCCAGAGGTGCTGTATCATGGCTGATCCTGTGCTCTGACCCCAGCTTCCTGACAGGCTGGGGTATGCAAAGAAAACAATTTCACTGTGCTTTACTGTATATGTGACCAATAAAGACTTATTAAATAGCTGAATTTGTGTTGATCGTAATGTTTTCTCTTCAACATGTCAGGCTAAAAGTCAGTCTTCGGATATGGAGAGTTCAGAACTATTTCAGTCTTCTGCTGATTCTGCTAAATTAGACATGTCTGCTGGTGGTAGACATAAGTTCAGGGGACAAGTGGGTCTGTTTTTGTCTTGATCAAAGTCACTTAATTTCAGAGTGTAAGGCTTGGAAACAAACGTCTCTTCAAACCCCCAAAATGTAGCTTTGGTACAATCTGTCCCAAAGTTAAATGATTTGGATGCTGTTGCTTACCAAGCTTTTCTCTCTTTTGACTCAGTTTCTCTTTCGCCTGATTCAGAGACACGGCATGTAAGGGTTTTGAGGGTTACAGGAGCTGTACAGTCATTGACTTTGGAGATGTTTTCACCCAAGTAATATACTGGTAGTGATGTGTTAATTTGTGGATGTGAAGTGGGATGTGTTAATGTTCCCCTCCATAGGGTGTATTTGGAGTCTGACCTAGTTGCAGGACCAGTTATGCTGGATGTGTGCTCACGGTTACCTGTAGTTGGCATCAGTCTTATTCTGGGAAATGAGCTTGCTGGTGGTAAGGTTTTTCCTAGACCCATCGTAGTACATAAACCTAGTATTGATGAGTTGCCTGATCTCTACCCATTTCTCTGCTGCATTTCCTGCCTGTGTTGTGACTCAGACACAGTTAAGGAAATTTGAAAATACATTTGATTTGTCTGACACTGTTCTTTTCTCTCTGCTTAATGGTGAAAAGTGCGAGTTGAGTGTTGTGCCTGAGATTGTTCCAGAACCTACTGAATCGAGTGCATTACCAAATCCTTCTCTAAAGGTTTGTAAAGAAGATTTGGTTGCTGCTCAGACTTCAGGTCCTTCCCTGGCTCCTTGCATTGATGCTGTGGTGGAAATTATGCAAGTGCCAGAAGCTAGAGTAACTTATATTTGGGAGGATGGAGCACTGATGCACAAATGGAAGCCTCAGCATTCTGACTTGAATTGGCAAGAGGTTCACCAAATTGTACTACCTTCTGATTATCTTTCACGAGTTTTACAATTAGCCCATGAAATTGTGTTATCAGGACACTTAGGGCTGACAAAAACCTTCCATTGTGTTTCAAAATTATTTTTTTGGCTTGGTTTAAAGTCATCTGTGTCTGAATTTGTTCGTTCCTGTCCTACTTGTCAATTGGCAGATAATCCACACCAAACTGTTCTGTTGGCTCCACTTAACCTGATACCAGGTCAGGTCTTGTCATCAGTATGTCCTGACTATTGTGTGCCACGATTCGCTATCCTGAGGCAGTGCCTCTCAGCGCTCTTAAAGCAAGGACAGTGGTTCAAGAGCTTCTGTTCTATATTTGGCTTACCAAAGGTGATCCAGTCAGATCAAGGCACTAATTTCACATCTAAAGTATTTTCAGAGAGGTTAAATGAGTTTGGTGTTAAGCACCTATTGGCTAGCGCTTATCACCTGGAATCTCAAGGCGCACTGGAGCGATTCTACCAGAGACTTAAGTCGATGCTCCAAAAATTTTGCATTGAGACTGGTAAAGAATGGGTTGAAGGCTTACCCTTGATTATGTTTGCTGTAAAGGAGAGTCTTCAGGAATCACTGGGTTTGAGTCCAGCAGAGCTGGTGTTTGGACACACCGTAAGAGGCCCCCTTAAGTTAATCAGTGAGCAGTTGCTATCACGGAGCTCTTCGCCGATGTCTGTCCTTGACTGTCAGTTATTTTTGTGAACGACTTCACCAAGTCTGTGAGATTGCTAAACCTCATCTTGCTAACTCTCAGATGAAACTGAAAGTGCAGTATGATCGTAAGAGTGTGGCATGTATTTTTCAGCCTGGTAGGTCTGTGCTCGTCCTGCTTCCTGTGCCTGAATCTGCATTGCAGGCTAGATTCTCTGGACCTTACACTACTGTGTAAGGTCCAGAGAACCTAGCCTGCAATGCAGATTCAGGAAGGAAGCTAAGTGATACCAACTGTCATCTGTACTCCGGATCGGAAGTGTAAAAGTAGGGTATGTCATGTGAACATGCTAAAGACTTATGTTGCATTTAATGTGAATAAAGTGAATGCCCTTAAGCCAGTGTCTACTAGAGTTTTGCCCCAGCATATTCCCTTGAGGAGGATGGGTTAGTGGCAAAAGATGCTCAAACTTTGTGTGCCAGCTTGCAAAATTCTGCTGTTTTGGCTAACTTAAAGTCCTGCCTTTCTCATTTGTCTGCAAGTGAGTTTGAAGCCATTAGTAGTTTGATTGGTAAATATCCCAGCCTTTATGCTGGGATATGGCTGATGTGCCATCCCAAATTACTGTACTATGTCATGATATTGACATAGATAACAGTCAACCAATTAAGCAACATCCTTACCGAGTGAACAAAAGGAAGCATGACTATGAAATTGGAGGTCCAGTATCTACTTGATCATGGTAGGTTATGCGTAGTCAAAGTGCTGGGAGTTCTCCTTGTATATTGGTACCTAAATCTGACTCCACTTTAAGATTTTGTACTGATTATTGTAAAATCAATGCTGTGACCAGGCCAGATTCCTTCCCACTTCCCAGAATGGAGGATTGTGTTGATCGAGTTGGTAGTGCATGCTATGTCACAAAATTGGACTTGAACAAAGGGTACTGGCAAATTCCCTTAACATCTCGTGTTTCAGAAATAGATGGCATGAGAAATTTTGTTGTCCAAAAGACTTGTCCAGTTGTATTGTGTTTTTTTATTACAACCTTTGGCTGTAATCTTTTGCGGTGAGAGTGTTGCGTCTAAGGACGTGTGTTCTTTTTTTTTTTCCCCCCCTCTCCTTTTCTCCCTGTTTATCTACAGGTTTATTAGTAGGTTATGAGTTATACTATGTTGATTTGAGGGTTTTGGGCCCCCCCTTTTTTGTTGTTTTGTAAGTTATTTGTTAGTCTATACTTTTGTTATTGGTTTTTACCTACTACATTTATGTTTTACTTTTTTTTTTTTTTAGTAGAGACGTAGGTGCCATTTCCATCCATCCATCCATCCATCTTCTATACCGTTTATCCTTTTCAGGGTCACAGGGAGCCTGGAGCCTATCCCAGGGAGCATCGGGCACAAGGCGGGGTCAATCCATCGCAGGGAGGTGCCATTTCCTTTATATATTTTTGTTTTCTCCTGTATAAGCTAGTTAGGGAGTTAATGTATATTTATTGTACTTTTTGTTTCTTTTTTTGTAGTTTAAGTTAGTTTCTCCTTAATAGTTAGATGGTTTGTTTGTTGTTTTGGCCTTGCCCTCTCTTGAAGCCTAGAAATCCCCCCCCATATTGATAAATAAAAGAACATGTTTTTGACATTGGGTTGTTGTTGGTTTTTGTGAAAGCACTGGGGTTGGGAATTGAACCTTGCTGTCTCCACATATCACATCATTTTTATTCTGTTACATGTCCTCCAACCCTAGACTAATTGGGGACATAACGGTGTGTATCATTATTTGTCTCTCCTTCAGTCCTGCTAAAAAAATCAGTGCCGTGTCTTGGTGCTGCCTTGGTGTACAAGCTCAGTATCCATAACCAAATTCACATGCTTCTGAATGAATGATAAATATGAGACCAGGGCTCACTGTGTTCATGTGGTGTCCATGTTGAATTGCGGAGTAGTGTTTAATGCTGCCACTTTCTTAATATCCTAATTTGTTTAAAAATAAATAATTAAATAAAAAGCAGTCCTGCGGAAGAAAGTGCCTCTCCAACCTAAATGAGGCTAAAGTTTATATATTAACAAGTCTAATTTGACATGTAACGTTATCATTACGCATGCACTGGGCTTTTGCGCACATTTTTCCAACCATGTTTGCACACATCGTGTCCTTTTCAGTACGATTTCCAGGTGTACAGTAGTACAAAGTAAAGTCCATTATGTTCCCTGCAGGCTGATGGATCTGGGTTGCCGGACTGGTTTTTATGGTTTCTAGCTGAACAGTCCTTTCCCATTCAAAACACCTGCGACAAACGATTAGCTAAATATTTATAACTAAGACCTAGTTTAAACAACTACAAAACCATGACAGTTTTCGTCAGTCCGCTCAGCACATTTTCTCTTCACAAGAGAAACAAGCAAACACATCATGGCAACCCTGTGCGGGGCGCGTGCCGCTGACTGGCATGCTGGAGTGACGCGCACGAGAGGAGGCGGTCCGAGTGCCAACAGCATATATAAATACCCTCCACTCAGCCACCGCGTTACACCTGACATTTCAGCAAGCACGGCATCTTATTTCTGAAGCGAGGGGATACTCCTCAAACTCCCGACAGCCGATATCGCGCATCTATAACTCGCAACCATGATTAAGAAAATGTCTCCTTCAGAGAGCGAGTTTGACATCCCGGCGAAGAACTGCTACAGAATGGTCATTCTGGGCTCCACTAAAGTTGGCAAGTCGGCAATAGTGTCCCGGTTCCTTACCGGAAGGTTTGATGACCAGTACACACCAACTATAGAGGACTTCCACAGGAAACTTTACAGCATCAGAGGAGATGCTTACCAACTGGATATTCTGGACACCTCTGGAAATCATCCGTTTCCTGCTATGAGGAGACTATCTATACTGACAGGTAAATATTCTTATTCTAATCCGGTATATTCCTGGGTTATGAAATATTGCTGCTCTCTGTTGACTTCTCTTTTATAAGTCAATATAAGCGCAGCAGCTGCGAGGAACTGTTCTCAAAGCGTCATACATGATTTTAATCTCGCGCTCCTTCTCGTCCTGCACAGGTGACGTCTTTGTCCTTGTTTTCAGTCTGGATAACCGGGAGTCGTTTAACGAAGTGCAACGCCTGAAGCGCCAGATCTACGAGACTAAGTCGTGCCTGAAAAACAAGACTAAGGAGAACATGGCCGTGCCGCTGGTGATCTGCGGGAATAAAGGAGACCGCGAGCTCCAGCGCGAGGTGGCGCGGGAGGAGATCGAGCAGCTTGTGGCCGGGGATGAGCAATGCGCGTACTTCGAGATCTCCGCCAAGCGCAACACCAACGTGGACCTGATGTTCCGCCAGCTTTTCGCCATGGCCAAGCTGCCCAACGAGATGAGCCCTGACCTGCACCGCAAGGTCTCAGCGCAGTACTGCGACATGCTACACCGCAAATCCTTTAAAGGCAAGAAGCCGAAAGACTGCGACGCGTACGGTGTGGTTGCGCCTTTCGCGCGCCGCCCCAGCGTGCACAGCGACCTCATGTACATCAAGGAAAAAGCGGTCGGTGGCCCCCACAGCAAGGACAGGTGTGTCATCAGCTAAGAGCGTCACTTCGAACTATGAAAAACTTGGGATGAAACACGGTTGTTGAACTGCACGCCGGACGGAAGCAAGCGCGCGCACGCGAATGGAAAGGTGGAGTGCAGATGCGCGCGGCCTAAACCGTGAGCTGGCCGCCCTGTGATTGCGCGCTTCATTAAACCCGCGAGAGTGTTGGCTGTGTCCGGTTCCCTCAGAGCGCTCGGTAGTCTCGATTAGCTTCTCGTGAGATAATTGTTCCATCTGCCTTTTTCAAGATGTGGTGAAAGACGACGCGCGCGCAGAGCTGCACTGTTAAATTACCTGCTAGTGTTTACATTTTTATGTTTTATAAAATAACTGTTAACTTTGCTTTTTGAACAAACTGTTGTGAATGTTTATTTATTCTTTCTATGACTGTAAATGTTTTTAAAAAAGAAATAAACAAACTGTTAAATGAATACATCCCTGTTTTACTCCAGTCATTAGGCTACTCCTCAGCATGGGGTTTAGTCTATATGTCCTCTTCAGTTTCTCAGTACACACACACACACACACACACACACAAAAATGAAGCATGAGTTAAATGCAGAAGGCAAACTATACACACGGAATGTTGGCCATGTTATACAATCAGTGTAAAGTAAACTTAAAAGACTGCTTAAAATATTACATTATCTTTACTTAATTTACGACCGTTGTCTGATATTTAATTCATTCATTTAAGTGACTTCTTTGTGGGGTTTTTTCCCCTTTTTTAAGATACGTTCACGACCTAGCTGCAAATGTATACTTGTTAGAATTTTTTTAAATCATCCCACATTTCAAATGTTTGACAAAATACTGGATATGCAAGACAACCTGTTAACCAACATGTTAACAAAACTCATAGCCCATTTGATCTTAACACTAGTAGAACCTGGAGTTTACAGTAGAGCCTGGTCAGCTGTGCCGACTTCATTCATTCACTTGTTCAGGTCAATTCAAGTAAAATGGCTCTCTAGAATTAAAGGTTCTCTGTGTAGGCAAGTGTAGTGCAGTAATTTACCACAGATGTGTCATGTATAATTCCCATAGTTACATTACAATATCTCTTGCAATTTAATTTCAGCACTGGGCAAACATTGATCAACACAATAGTTGGCTAGCCTAACTCATGACTCAACACTGATATGAGTATGTAAACAGGCATTGTTTATCATATATGCAAAAACAAGAAAAGCACGGGTTAATATGGGATATATTGATTTATGTGAAAGTGAGAGAAGAGAAAGTGTCCTTATGTGGAGCAGCAGGTCAGAGCAGGATCCACACCATGTCTCCTTTGTGTGTTCAAACAATAGTCCAGAAGCTCTTTAATGTTTAATGGACATCAGGAGGGTTTGGGGATGTCAAACATGCACAAGCCCTTGTATTTCTGTAAGAGCTGGTTCTTGGTACGGACTTGCTCTCTCAGTGTGCGGAGTTTGTGCTGCTGCACCTCAGAGCTCAGGTCGATGCCGGGCATGGCCAAGATCTGCTCCCGCGTGTCCTGGATCCGCGTCCTCAACTTGTTTAACTCCTGATGCACATCCTGGTTATCTTTATCCATGCTGCTGGCACAAAGCGAGTACAGGTTAACATTACCGTAAACACTAGCTGTGATGGGGAACTATGATGTCAGAGAAATGATCTGCATACAGACAAACAAGTAGCGTGTGTGATAAACCGGTTTATTTCACATAGGAAAGCAGAGTGAAAATGTGTTAGCCATCACAGAAGCTCACAAGCTAACCTTAGCTAGCTAACAAAAACTGATTTCGCGACAGTTATTTCCACCATCACTGACTTTTTACTCGGATTACACGCTACGTACGACATCGTATATGTCTTGTATATACTCGTACCATTTGATAATATCGTGTATAAGCGGCAAAAAAGAGTAATCTTCTGTCTCATCCACCACCGACACAGGAGTCGCCATGTTTGAATGATTACAAGCACGCCCACATCCCCTACGTCATAATCACGCGTTTCTGAATCTTCCAGCCTATTGGTTTAGCTCGAAAGTGACGACTTCTGACGTTAGGTTGCTATTAAAAATACAAGCATCGACAAAAATGATGTTAAACAAGCATTGCTTTAGTGGTCTAAATGCCTTAGAGTTTTCTTCCCTGAATTCGTCCATCAAGCTGAACTGGATTTAAATATATAACATTTTTTTTTTTACAATAAACCTGATTTGCAGTGAGGGTTGAATAAATTTGAATTATATATATACAGTTGCGGTTGGAAGTTTTTCCACTCTTTGCTACTTGCTTTACAACTTTTAACTTTCACAGTGACCTTCAAATACATACGCCTATCAGAATCTGCTAAATCTTAATACTGTTAACAAAATAAGAGGGATCATAAAAATCCCATGTTATTTTTTATTTAGTATTGTCCTGAATAAGCTATTTCACATAACAGATGTTAACATATAGGCCACAAGACAAGATAATAGCTGAATTTATAAAAATGAACCAGTTCAAAAGTTTACATAACCTTGATTCTTAATACTGTGTTACCTGGATGATCAGCGACTGTGTTTATGTTTTGTGAGAGTTCTTCATGAGTCTCTTGTTTGTCCTGAGCAGTTAAACTGCCCGCTGTTCTTCAGAAAAATCCTCCAGGTCCTGCACATTCTTTACTTTTCCAGCATCTTCTGCATATTTGACCCCTTTCCAACAGCGACTGTGTGATGTTGAGATCCGTCTTTTCACACTGAGGACGACCGAGGGACTCGTACACGACTATTACATAAGGTGCACACATTCACTGAGTTTCCAGAAGTCAACTTGTTGAGAAAATAATAACAATTTACACTGATCCTCCTGTTCAAAAGTTTACACCCCCCCCCCCTTTTCCCAATGTATTGTGTTACCTTCTTGAGCATCACTGAACGTTTGCACCTTTTGTAACAGTCGTGTACGAGTCCCTCAGTCGTCCTCAGTGTGAAAAGATGGATCTCAACATTGTATAGTCGCTGTTGGAAAGGGGTCAAATATGCAGAAGATGCTGGAAAAGCAAAGAATGTGCAGTGACAACACACATTTTTAATACATTTATGTGGACCACCCTCCATGCCTGTGTAAGTTGTTACTATAGAAATGATAATGTACGTATGATAAAGTATGAACAAGCACATTAATATAAACCTGTGATTTGCTTCTGGTTCACAACTACAGTCAGAGCCTTGCTGACAAATCAAATGTGAGAATTCAGCAAAGTCGTGGTATATACATTTAAAAAAAAAAAAAAAAAACTGAATGAGAGAGGTCTTTCTTGGGGGGTTGAAAGGGAAATCAGCAAAGTCTTAGGAAGGAATGTACCAATGCTCCCAATGTTTTTTCTGCTTGATGGATTTCCCCCAGATCAGTTTAGTATATCCCAAATATTTATATTACATGTATTATTAATAGCAGCCAAGAAGATATTTACTGTGAATTGGATGAAAAAGCACGAACCTACTGTGACAGAATGGACACAAAGACGGAAAC
>JANDJT010000032.1:21552145-21567821 GCA_024331685.1 Stegophilus panzeri | reverse complement strand
AAGTCTGCACATTGACTCTCCATGAACAGCAAGAATGTGGGTTCAGTAGTGTACACAAAATAACACCCAGCGCTTTAAAGTTCTATTTAGACATTTGTTTGAACTTGCATGGCACAAACTTACTGTGGTAATAAAAAAAGAGGAAAAATTACACAGACATAGTGGAGGGAATGTGGTTATAAGATATAAGCCTTTGTGCCTCAAACAGGGACCCTGGAGCTGTGAGGAGGCAACACAGTGGTACTATCTTATACAAGCTGAATCATATTTATTCATGGTGCAAAAAAGATCTAAAGTTCTGCTCCTTTTCACTCGGACTGCTTTCAGAAGTAGTGGAGTTTCCTGTTTAATCATTTCCTTTTCGACTCCTCGACTCCTTTATTATCAAGCAATAAATTAATAATGCAATAAACAAATAATCCAATAAAATTGTTAGACAGATTAATCTTTCAACCCATGTCTGCATTTCCTGCATAAAACAGTCAAACGTGTAATGGGTAATGGGCTTTGACAAACCAGTAAGACCAATAAATATATAAGCCATTTATTAATGCACTTATTCTGATACATTTTTGTTTCTATATTAAATCACAGGGACTCATATTGTAGGCATTCCACATAATCTAAAGCTAATAATAAATGGATTAAAAAATCAATCGTTATTTAACAAAGAATATCTTATGATCACTGGCATGATATCTTCTGGAACATACTGTAATAAATAGACCGTTTTTGTCTTATTGAATTCAAGAGTGAGAATTCGAGTCGCTATAATATAAGTAATAACAGGAAGTAACTGATTTTCCTGGACAGTCCACATCAAATGTACTTTTATACTAATAAAATGCATGTTGTGTTTGTTAATTTAAAAAAAAATACAGTTGTAGACGAATTGCTGTGGTTTAAGAAGAATAAAACATGTGGAAGTGCTGTTATTCAAAAACAATCAACTTGGGGGTGTTAATAGTAACTCCGCTTCATCCCACCACTTTGTTATTGATTATTTTTCTATAACAATGCACCTATACTGTTCCTTACATGTCTCACCACCAGCAATTTTATGACTGTAATTGTTATTTTTTATCATGACATGTTATAGTTGTCTAATAATCCTGACTAAATCAAGCATTATTTATTGCCATTGCCAAAAATGCTTGATTTTGCTGTGGCTTTTTTCAAATTTTACGATGCAACTTATACAGTTTTTTGTGGGGTTTTTTGTGGAAGACTACTTGAATTGGCGAAAGCGCAATTGCATGAAATTGTTTTGCACGGTCTTTCTAGCTGTATTCATGTTTGACGCACACGAATCAAAGAGAGATTTAGCTGAATGTGTGTTTTGATGTCACTTGATGCGTCTTGGCCCAAATCTGTGGTAATTTTGAAAAACTGCAAGTTCCTCCGAATATTGCGATCGCAACATTGCAAAATCCTGGAAGGACAGATTAATGGTTTTCTCAGCACAGAAATTTTGTGTTCAGATCAGTACAGTGTGCAGTAGCGTTAGCTGGACTGTTAATCATCTGGGGCTGAGTCCAGATTCTTTTCCATGCATTTTTTCCATGATTCCATGCATTTTCCTCAACTTCCAAGATGTGTTTTATGGAAGTCCAGGTAATTTAGCTGTCATGATTAGAAAAGGTCGGATTTATCATGACAATTGCCTCGGGTGTTGTTACTGTTTGTAGGACTACCAGACCAATAAAATATAAAACTTTTCTAACTAGGTTAGTTTGGTGTCGCTCGCCGAGTGGAGGCACAGCTAAGCTATGGGTTTAGCTGCTACAGAGCCATGCAAAGTATCTTTCCTTATGCTCTGCTCATATCGTGTTCATGTAAACTGGAACGCATATAGACATTTACACACCTTGTTTTCCTGCTTAGCATCAGAGGAGATTACTGTTTCAGTTTCAACCCCTTTACTGTTTTTTTTTTTTTTATTTAAAAGGCGTATATCCATTTTTCCTCACATTGACTGTGAAGTAGCGTTTGGCAGAATTAATAAGCCAATATAACACGAGTATTTCCACGTATTTTCCTGTAATCCTGTCTAATTGGTCTCGTCTCCGTTCACTGAAGATATAATATTATAGGCCGTCTTCTTTTTCTGACGTTCAGTTACGTAGTGACAAACCACTCCAAGTGGAGAATTATTCGGGGCTAAAGAAAAAATCTTTGGGGCAACAGCACGGGATGCCCAGGCCAGGTTACACCCCTGACAGTATGTCTCAGTATAATGTAGTCAACAATTTCATTCTTGCTTAATGTAGATTATTATGCCTCACTTTAACTCTGATTCATAATCGTCTGACCTTGTGAAGCAAACGATAGTTACAATGTGTTTCCCTAAAGCACATGGAACAACACAAACACACACACACACACACACGCTGGAAAAACCTTGGAGGCATTATACTTTTAATGCTCCGATTGGTTATTAATCATTAATAAGTAGCCGTCCTGGTTGTTTTTCCCACTCCGTGTAAATATACGATGTATGATTTGGAGACAGAACTGGATGTTTTGATAGAAGAACTGTGACTGGCCTCTCACATGATGTTATCAAATTGTTATCAAGGGGTATATTGACACCATTTAATGTGAGCTGAGGAATTGTAGCCCATCAGTGGTGCATGTTTTGTTTGATGTGTCATTAGGAAGCCATTGGTTAATATATGTTCCTGTGAGCGTAGATGATTTACGGGTAATAGCTGTTATTGTGAGAGTGGGTGATAGATTTACTGGCAATGGAAGTAGATTTAAACACATACATAGGGATCCAGTGATGTGTGATGTAAATAGGCTGAGGATTTCACGTGTGCTGTAGCTTCCACTGTGTTGTGTTAAAAGTGTAAAATTACGGTTCAATTTATGCTCCTAGAAATAATGATTAGTTATGGGTTAATACAGCCAAAGTTTACATTAAACTTTTTTTTAATGTATGTCTCTACTTTTGAATGCATGACACACACACACAGAACTGCTGCAGTTCCTCCCATTCAAACAAAGCATTAAAGGGAAACAGCTATACATTTACAATCAAGCTAATAATTGTTATTTGTTATTTATTACTATTGCTGTCACTTGTAATGCACAAGATTATGGTGGGAAAAGTTTCGTTTGCTTTAATGGATCATTATCACATTGCATGAAGTGGAGGGGTGTGTGTGTGTGTGTGTGTGTGTTTTTGAACTGCACTCCTTCTCACTCCCAAATAATTCATCCTGCAATTCTTTTTTTTTCCTGTAAAGCGAAATAAAATGTAAATAAAAACTTTGGACCGTATCATAATGAATTCCATCATGACCAGTAAAAAGTGAAAGAGGGTTTTCAGAGTTGCAGGTTGCACATCACTATCAAATCCCATTCAGCTAGTTCAGAGTCAAATCAAAACAAGTGCTGCTGTTTTAACCATTTGTCAATATAAAGAGTATAAAAAATGTAACCCACTTTTAAATGTAGAAAGTACTCAGTTATGATTAACAGGATTCATACTACCATACGTGAGACAAAAATAGCTAATGTTTGCATGCAAGTCGTCTTACAAAACAACCATCATATGTCTACAGTGGTGCTTGAAAGTTTGTGAACCCTTTAGAATTTTCTACTTTCTGCATAAATATGACCTAAAACATCATCAGATTTTCACACAGGTCCTAAAATTAGATAAAGAGAACCCAATTAAACAAATGAGACAAAAATATAATACTTGGTCATTTATTTACTGAGGAAAATGATCCCATATTACAATAACTTTATGCTTCTTTAACTGTTCTTTGGTAGAATGACTTGTGTGTTTAGGGTCGTTGTCTGGCTGCATGACCCACTTTCTCTTGACACTCAGTCCTGACATTTTCCTTTAGAATTTGCTGGTATAATACAGAATTCATTGTTCCATCAATGATGGCAAATCGTCGTGAGCCAGATGAAGCAAAACAGGCCCAGACCACGATACTACCACCAACATGTTTCACAGATAGGATAAGGTTCTTATGCTTGAATGCAGTGTTTTCCTTTCTCCAAGTACAACGCTTCTCATTCAAACCAAAATGTTCTGTTTTGATCTCATCCGTCCACAAAACATTTTTCCATTAACCTTCTGGCTTGTCATTGTGATCTTTAGCAAACTGCACCAATGTTCTTTTTGGAGAGCATTGACTGCCAAGCACACCATTATTGTTCAGCCTGATGAGCATCAACAACTCTTTAACTGAGGTCCTCAGAAATCTCCTTTGTTCATGCCATGATCTCCTTTGTTCGTACATACTTCCACAAACATGTGTTGTGAAGATCAGACTTTGATAGATCCCTGTTCTTTAAATAAAACACGGTGCTCACTCACACCTGATTATCATCCCATTGATTGAAAACACCTGACTCTAATTTCACCTTCAAATTAACTGTTAATTAGAGGTTCACATACTTTTGCCACTCACTGATATGTAATATTGGATCATTTTATTCAATGAATAGATGACCAAGTATATTATTTTTGTCTCATTTGTTTAAATGGGTTCTCTTTATCTACTTTTAGTATAAATCTGATGATGATTTAGGTCATATTTTTGCAGAAAGGTAGAAAATTCTAAACATTAAAGCATCACTGTACATTCTGTTCTCATCAGAGTTTGGGGAAAAAATGTGACTTTTCCATTGCACCAACATGCTTGGCAAAAAGAGAGGGCTGCGTTTAATACCCTAGATCACATTATCAGCGTTTTGCAGAAAATTGCTCTATTTATGAAAGACATTTTTGCTCATTTTAATGTAGGGTGCCAATAATTCTGGAGTTATTTCATGTGATCAAATGATTAAATTTCTCTTAATACTGTACATTATGTATAACGTTAGACGTTATACTGTTCATAGTGCTTATGGTGACACAAACCTTCCGCTGATTCATGTTTAAGCTTAGTGGGTGGCTGGGACATGGAATGACATCAGGTTGCCAAAGAAACAAGTGACAATGTGGTGTGATGGAGCAAGGTGCTGGAGTGTTACAGATGAAAATGTAATCGCCCCATCACCAGCCACTTCATGTTTAAATCAATCTTTTCCTAAGATGAATTTTGATCTTTGTATGATATAACAATAAAAAAAGACTATGAAATAACAATAAATGACCTCCTCATGCTGTCATGCTTTTTATTCCTTCAGTTATAACTCTTAATACAATAATGCTATATGCAGTGGCAGAACCAATTTCGAAGGAGAGAGAGCTGTGTAGAACATGTTTATAGCAATGACTCACGTAGGAGTATTAGCGTCCATATCTTGTGTACGTCAGAGATGCAGGCTCAACCAATTCTCCTCCATTTAGACAAAAATAGAGAACCTTGTAAAAAGCAACTGTCTGTGAAAAAGCACATAGCAAACTTACTGGTGTGGTGAAAGTAGAGAAATATTAGTTTATCCAACAGAGTCTTGTTTACTTAAATAAACAAGACTCTGTTATGAATGATGTGTTGCTGTTGAAAACAAGTAAGTCCCACATGTATAGGTCTAATTAGTATTAGCATAAGTAGCTCTGTTCTGATTTTCTAGGAATTTGCTGATGTCCTCTCAAGTCTTATTGTTTCAATAGAAAAATGCAGTGCTTGATGAAGACTTCAGTACTGATTTTGATAATCCACAAGGTAGCACTGTTTTATTTTAGTCTCAGTAGGGGTCAGTCAGAATATAACAGGCCCCACTCATTACCATTGAATTGATACTGAATTGATTGCCATGAATATAGAGGGGAAAACAGTCACACTAACCCCAGTCTGAAATGATCTCTGATCACTATCTCAATAAATGTAAAAAGTATCTTAGTCATAATCCAGTATATGCACTTTACCTCAATACTGCATTGAACAGTCATGTCAACTACTATATCCAACTTTATGGGAAAAAATTGGTTCACCCTCTGATACCACAGAACTTGACTGATTGACTGAATGTTTAGAGTCAATGATCTGCTGCACTCGAGGTAATTAGAGACCTCAAAAAAAATTACGGAGAATAAACTAGCACTCTGGTATAATGATCACATCACACATTATAAAAGGCCACTTGACAGTTTGAATATAAATGATATCAAATCAAATTGGTAGTTCTCCAAATGAGAGTTTTCTTAATTATGGAAAGGTTTTTATTGTTGCTAGATCAGCATATCTCTGCACCCTAATAGAAGCCCACAAAAATAATCCTAGATGCTTAATTTAATACAGTAGCAAAATTAACTGGAAAGAAGACTATCACGGAAGCAAACTGAATTCCAACAGTGTGTAATAGCGATGGCTTACTAACTTGATAAGGGTTTTATCATGACATTAGACAGAGAAGTCAGACATTTTAAATACAATATATCTAGAGAACAATACAACCAGATCAAGAGAGTGATTTGAATCATTTACTACAGTCTAGCCAAGAGAATTATTTTCACTGATTACCTCATCAAAATAATCAACTGTGTACAAGATCCCTTACCTACGTAGTTTCTTAAACAAATACTACCAGAAGCAATCAAACCTCTATTAAAAATAATTGGCTCCTCTCTTAGCACAGACTGTGTACCTAAATCTGTAAACTAGCAGTTATCAAAGCCACGAAAGTTATTTAAAAACCCAACTCATATTAGCTCTACTGAACTAATCACATTTCAGCCTGAGTTCCAAACAATCTTACGTATTGCAATGATTACAGCAATGATACAGTCAATTAGGCAGTCCTTTGTTGCTGTCTGGGATGCAGCGAGACATTTTTGTGTTCACACTACAAATATTATGTGGTCTTGTGTGACCTAAAACACCTCCACATGTGGTTTGTTTAATCAGAGTGATCTCAAAACACAACATAGTGTACCTCTGGGTACAAGAATACATAAACCTGGTATTAGCTTCCACTGCTACGCCAATGACACACAGCTGAATGTTTCACCAAAGAAAGATAAGAGACACCAGCTTAATAAAGTTGAGGAATGTGTAAAGGACATTAGACACTGGATGCTGAGTAACTTCCTCCTACCTACTGCCACATGCAGCTTTCTTTTTTTGATGGTTTTTCAGTTACATCACATGCAGCAGTGAAAGACATTTGTGTGATAATTGACTCTCTCATTTGAAGCTCATATAGATTGTCAGTTTGCTTGGAGACAGAAATGTGGAGTCTTAAAGTTCAAGGATGAACAAGGATTAAAACTGCGTAACAAAAACACACACATTAACTAGACAGGCATGAAATATACATTAGCATGGCATGGATATAACAACATTCAACAACGCCCTCACCAGAGTCACGGAGAAGAACGGACTCCATGTATGAGGCCATGTTGGTCTCATGCGTGGCTTGCGTGACTGCCTCGTCATTCTCTGACATGAACGTCCTTTAGGAGGCTGTCTGGTCGGCTTCTGGTGTTAGCTCGTCTACAGAGTCCACCCCTAAGGCCTCTGGTGTTAGATGAGCTGGTGAGGCCACCCCTTCGGACTCTGGAATTGGTTCATCAAGGTCGTCCCCTCTGTCTCTAGGCTAAGCTGTACTGGGGAGGCCACTTGCTTGGCCTTGTGTATGAGCCCTGCTGTCCCCGTATTGCCTGTGTTTGGCCAACTAGGCTCGTCCGATGCACAGGTTGTAGCCCCCCCTAAATTTTTTTAATGAGTCCAGCCTGGAGCTCTTCCAGAATAATCATGATCCAGTCGAGCTGCCATTGGTTCTCCTGGATCTGCTTAGCCTGGTCTGACATGATCTTGATAATCTCCACTGCATCCATGGTTCAATCTAGCATTTTGTCACGGATTGGTTGGAGACGAATGCGAGTGTGGAGTCTCTTATTTAAAGCGAACAAGGATTAAGACTACGTAACAAAAACACACACATCTATACAATCTAGACAATAATGAAATATACATGAGCGTGGCATGGATATAACAACATACAATGGCGCTACTCACTACAGACACTAGAAAAAGAGTGCTATACAAACGTGGCTTAAATACTAGTGCTCATTAAACCAAAAAAGTGAATCAGGTGCAAACAGTCATGTAATGTGAGTGTCGTGATCAGGTGAGGTGCAGTGGCTGATGACTGATGCACTGTATTCGGCACAGCCATGTCATAGATAATATTGCTAAGATTCCTTTTTTCCATCTCAATAACATTGCTAAGCTAAGAAATATAATGTATGAACATGTAGATGCAGAAAAACCTCTAGTAGACTATTGTAACATATTGCTGTCTGGATGTTCCATAAACAAGCTCCAGTTAGTCCAGAATGCAGCAGTTGGAGTCCTTACTAACAACAGAAATTCTGACCATATCACCCCTATTTTATCCATACTACATGGGTTCCCACTAAAATGTCAAACTGATTATAAGATAATATTAATGACCTATAAATACTGATAGTCTCTGAATGGTCTCACCCCACAGTACCTGAGTGAACTTTTGGTCCATTATGACCCCCCATGTCTTCTTTGATCAAAAGGTGAAGGTTCTTTATCAGTAATTAAAATAATAAAGAGGGGCAAACAAGGGGCAACACAAAGCCCTCCAGCTATGGAACAGTCTTCCACATGGATACTGTAAATATAATTTCATTAGCCGGAGTCATCGAGAAGAAGATGGGTTCCCATTTGCATCTGGGTCCTCTCAAGGTTTTTCTTGCCACTGTTGTGCCCGACTTACTCAATTAGAATCTAAACCTATGTCCATATTTCTGTAAGGCTGTTTTGGGACAATATCAAACTCACTGATAATATCTGAATGGTCTCACCCCACAGTGCCTGAATGAACTTTTGGTCCATTATGATCCTGCATGTCCACCATGTAGTGGTATTCTCTGCTCCAAGATTCACTGAAAAATTCTAACAGAAGGCAGAGTCAGTTACAATTCACTACAAATAAAACTGATTCATTAAACACAGTTTAAAGTAAAGGCATAATTTCATACCTTCACAGGCCACATATCCCAGCTACTTGATCAGTGCTTTTATCTGAAGCTTTATGTCCCATTACAGAGTGCAGAACAATCACATTTCTTATACAGCAAATAAAACATTTTACTATTTGCATGTATGAATTGAGCATTAAAACGTACCAGCACAGTTGCATGTTCTGACCATGTACTTCATTAATCCCTGGCAAATAAAATCATTATCTGTTTTCCTCACAGCTAGGTGTGATTGGCTAATTAACAATAGTCACATGACATTCTATGAGGAGCTAACTTGCAGGCAACCTAACAGAACCACTTCAAACTGAGTGCTTTTTTATTTAACCTTTATTCCAACAGATAAACCTAACGTTAGTTGATTTCCAGCCAGCCTTGAGTTACTCCAATGTGCGAACATTCACTTGTTTATTAAATAAATCTGAGTGTATATCAATTCATTGATACTACTTAGTGGGTAGCTCCCATGGTGCTTTGGGGTCATAGGTGTAAATAACAATATATTGTTATAGTACAAATTCATTGCAGTATTTTACTGGTGTAAGAAATGCAAACATGGTATTTGGGTTACAATAGGGAAAACTGAGGATTTAGGTTACTGCAACAGAGAAGTTCAGCGTTATTATCTAAATGACTCAGAACATAGAAGCAAAAGTGAAAAGACTTCTCTGGGTAACCTTGCCACACACACACACACACACACACAGAGAGAGAGAGAGAGAGAGAGAGAGAGCGTGTCATAAAAGTGCACATGCTGCAGTCTCTCGTATTATTTGTGTCTTGGCAGTGTGTGTAAGCACTGATTGCACCTTATGATTGCATTTGCATATCTGCATATGATTACAGTGACTGTGATTCCTGGATATGGTCCATGACTAAAATGTTCTGTTTTACAGAGTGTATAAATGATGACCATATGAATGAGTGTGTTTAGAAAGTTGGGATTTCATTAGCAGGACATTATAATGACCAAAGCATTTCAGTGCCTCGGCCATTCTCTGTAAAATAGTTTTTTGGCCCAAGAGACTTCTATGAAATATTTAGCTTTAGATTTAGAACAGATTAAGTTTATTTTATTTAAAGTTAAAAAAAAAAAAATTAAAAAAAAGAAGCTGATCTTGATTTTGAAATTATTGTCTTAAAATGATTTATTTTTGTTTTATATCAAATAGATAAATCTAAAGTATTCCAAATGATTCTGAATAAATACTTTAAGCACACACACTTTCCTTTTGTTTAACAAAAGACACTATAGTAGCAGGGGTGTGGTTTTCCTAGCAGCCTTTGTAACATCATTATTAGCTGTGTCTACACACCTGGCCTAAAAATAAATCTTTTATTAGTTCATGTGTATTATTTTTTTTCCGTAGCATGTGCCATGGTTCATGCTTGCATCTGGTGGCAGGACACTCACTATGTGAAGTTTGATTGACAGCTGTCTGTCGTCTCTGAGAGGTGCAGTGATGAGAATTGATTCTTATCATCGAATATATTGAGTTCTGTTTCATCTCCCATAACCATCAGTTGAACTGAGAATGGACCGGGATACCTTCTTGTGTGAGTGCATGCATGTTGAGTCTTTCAGAAAATTCATAAAGTGACATATGACATAGTATTTGAAATAAATGCCTTTTATTATAGAGTTGTTGTTTTTTCTTTCTTTTTCTAGCTTCATGCATACTTGCGACCTCATGTTCACCCTTGTCTGTGGTCAAAGCTTCAGGTGAGTTTTTCACAGCACATTATTTACATTGAAAATGACTTATTTTTCCCATTTTATCTGACATTTCTATAGTTAATTCTGCAGACTGGGAGAGTTTGTTTTTCTGCAGTAAAAAGGACAATTCATCTGTTTTAAAGTGAAGGAAAAACAAGGGTTTTGCTTGATTTGATTATACAGTGGGGGAAATAAGTATTGAATGCGTCAACATTTTTTTCAGTAAATATATTTCCAATGAGGTTATTCACATGAAATTTTCACCAGACATCAGTATTAACTCAAAACATCCGGAAATATAAAGAATTCACAACATTAAAGTCCATAAATAAAGTTATCTGTAATAAAATGGAATTTGCGTCCAATACTTATTTCCACCACTGTAAATATGATAAGGGAAGACTCATCTACAATTACCTGCTTTTGACTTATGGCAGTAAAAGATACAGAAAAGACTTTTTATTTTAATTTATTCGTCATTTTTTATTTATAAGAAGAATCAAAATATCATGTAGTGCAACCGTATGACTATTAATACAATTTTGAAAACATGGTTGAAATTTTTATTAATCCTTTTTATATTTTTATTTTGCCATAGTTAGCATAATTTCAGTAATGTGCAAATCATGCGCATTTATAGTTCTTTCATATTTCACTAAAGAACGTTGTCCTAAGTTGTTTATTTTCAGTTGTTCACGTAGAGAAATTCATAAATAATGAATAATGAAATGATTTTCTTTTACAGATGTTATTGTACTTGTACAGTAGTAATCGTCAAATCTTTAAGCATACATAGCCTACTATTTGGAGGCAAAATCACGGTTGCACCACATGATCATTTTTAAGACCATGGCTGATTATTGTTGATGAAAAAGTGCTATATTTACATAATTACATGTTTTTATATAAATAGATGTTTATATGACACATTATGAGTTAAACTTGATTAGTGTGGGTTTACTTTATCTTGTATCTTGATGTGAGGCGACTAACTGAATGATAGTATCAGTGACTCATTTCAGCCCGGAAAGCCCTGGGAGTTAACTAATGGTTTGTTTCCAACTAGGAGAATGTGCTTCTGGGTAAATTAAGAAAAAAGAGAATAAAAGAATCTGTAAGCCTCCAGACCTGCTGGAACTGTGAGATGGTAACTATCACTATTTTACTGATAAGTTCTCATTTAGAGATCTAAGAGTTAGCAGTTAGCAGTTCCACAATGATTTAGTTTTCCTTATTTAATTGCTATTTTATATCATTTATTTGCCAGTATTAGTGATTAAACTGTAATAAAAAATAAACTCCAAGTGTTCAAAGCCTCCTGACTGGCAGTGTGTATTGTAGCTATCTTTTGAGCACACTCTGGATCTCACTACCATCTAGCCATAAAATCATTTCAGCTAAAATCTCAGTATCACTACAAATTCAGATTGATTCTGCTGGTTTCCTCTTTGAAGTTTACGCACACATCCACTGCTTACATAATTTCTGCCCTTCATCACAATAATGTCATGGTTGCTCTCACTGTCATGTGGAGAACCTGAGTGTGAGAGTGAGAGCCAGTTGACTCGTTTAAAGGAACATACACAAAACATTAAATTGGTACAGTTTTCCCTTTTACCCTTAACACATTTATGTTTCTGAGGGCTAGAGTAGCGCGGTTCTCATTATGCAAACTCTGATTATAAATCATCACACACTCACCTCAGAAGACACTGCTACAGTATATTGCCATCTGAATCACAGAGATGGAACTCATGTATACTCATGTATTATTTTAGATAACCGGTATTTTACACGAGTATAATTGAAAATGTATATTTGTCTACTCATTTGAAACAACAACAACAACAACAACAAAAGTTTCTATTCTTTACACTTTCCTAGTACTTGTTACTTGCATTTCAGCTTATTTAATGAAAAAGATCCTGATCTCATTTTTAAAAAGAATAGACGTTTAAACAGTGTTGAGCTGATTTGGTTGATTTCATACAAATTTAGTTATAAGATTTAAAAAATAAATAAATAAATAAATGGATGAGAATAATAAGCAGTTAACTAATTAAACCCATCTCTCTTATTCTGGGTCTCTCTATCTTCCTCTGTCTCATTAAATATATAATATTTGAACGAAACACAAGTATGAACAGAAAAATATTCCATGTGTTTCACATAGTCTCTAATGCATCTGGTGTGATATCACTGTCATCTGAGACAAACGTCAGGGATCCTGGCACAGGCTTTATTCAGTGGAGACAAGCTAAACACACACACACACACACACACACACACACACACACACACACACACTCTCTCTCACTGTGTTCCTAGCATTTCAGCAAGATCCCCCATCTCTGTATCTACACTGTTCATGAGTCATCACTCCTGAGTTGGATCTAAATAAAGCAGAAAGTTGATGATGTAGTTCACAGCTTGGTGATTCAGTTTGGGTGGTGGGAATTGTAACACACACACACACACACACACACACACACACACACACACACACACACACACACACACACAAATTATCACTATTGTGTCACAATTACCCGTGACATGATAATAGTCACACTGTTAAACTGATAGAGTTCCACTCAATAGTAAAGAACAACCTGTCAACAACTGTATGTGTGTGTGTCTGTGTGTGTGTGTGTTTGTGTGTGTGTGTGTTTAAAAAAAAAATATTCACATCTATTGAACCAAAAAGGCATCATTCTTGTTAGGTTGCATGTACAGTATCGGTCGTGTGTGTGTGTGTGTGTTTATGAGTATTTATGGCTGTAGCGGTCAGGCTGGAGGGAGACCTACTTAAATATTAATGCTGAGGTCTGTGTTGAGGTCTGTGGTGGCAGCCGGATGTCTCCAGTGTATGTGTGTGTGTGTGTGTGTGTGTGTGTGTAGTGTAGTGTATGCACACTACTATACTTCCACTGGTGTGATATACTTTATTGTGTGTCTGTCTATTCCTTTTTGATACCTGTCTATATGTATAGTTTATGTCTGTCTGTGTCTGTCTGTGTGTGTGTGTGTGTGTGTGTGTGTGTGTGTGTGTGTGTGTGTGTTTTTCTGATGTATCGATAATTCCGAGAACTATGTGGCGCCAAGATGGATCTGGCTCAGTATGAGAGTAAGCGGATAACGTTTAAAGGCGGGACAGTGTGTGTGTGTGTGTGTGTGTGTGTGTGTGTGTGTCTGTGTGTGTGTGTAAGCATTCACATACCAGCTTGCAAAGTATGACTGATTTTTTGTGTCCATATCTGAAGTGTGTTTGTTTCACCTCTGTTTGAAATGAAACATAGGAATATAAGTGTGTGTGTGTGTGTGTGTTTGTGTGGGTGTGTGGGTGTGTGTGTGTGTGTAAGGAGACGGAGCAGACCAGACGCCGCGTCTCTAGCTTCCATACCGGCTCTTCAGAACACACTCACACTCATTTTTAAGCTCCTCAGAGATGGCCATTAAGCGCTGATGTGTCGTAAACACGCCTCTTTTAGCTTTCTAATATCTCAGCGGCTCCATCCCAAACCACACGCTGTCTCAGTGAAATAAATAATTAAATCTATCCCATGCCACAGCAACGTATATTCATACGAACTGACCGTGAATCGATATGAACTGGTGCTGGTGGCTTACTATTTTTATATACTATTTAGTACCAAAGTATGTGGTTTGGGACGTGACCGTTCATCATATATTCAATAGTAGACTCTACATCTTCTCTCTGAGTGAGCAGACTATCGAGTACAAGCCGAGACATGACAGTTGTGGTTACAGGAGGAACCATTTTGGTCTGAGGAGTTAAACTAACAGTGAACTAACTACGAATTTAGCAGGGTTAGCTTGCGAGTTAGCTAACATGCCTACTTTATATAGCTTTAGCAAACCTATGTAGCTCACCTAAAATCTATGGGTCAATCCATTCCAACTTGCTCGACTGATTTTTTGGGTTTTTTGGCGCTTTTTTTTTTTTTTTTTTTTTGTAATTTCCTCTATGTACTGCCATTGCAAAACCACCATTGTTTATTTATTTTATTTTATTTTACTTTACTTGGTCTAACTGCGGTGACCATTTTCGTGTCATGACACACGGCTAATTTTGGTTATACAGCTGTTCACGGAAACCTCAGAATCGGCTCAGGGTGGAATCAAAACTGTTAGTGGTGTATCGTAAATGATCTGCACTTATATGGTGCTTTTTTAACCTTAGCGGTTCTACAAAGCACTTTATACTGTTTCTCATTCACCCATTCACACACACATACACATACACACACACACACAAACACACACACACACACACACACACACCAATGGTAGCAGAGCTGCCATGCAAGGTGCTAGCTTGCCATCAGGAGCAACTTTGGGTTCTTGTCCAAGGACAGTTCGGCATGGGGGGTTATGGGGAGTCATGTGGAGTCATATGGAGTCATGTGGAGTCATGTGGAGTCATGTGGAGTCATGTGGAGTCATGTGGAGTCATGTAGAATCATGTGGAGTCATCTGGGCTGGGAACTGAACCACCAACTCTACGGTTAGTGGACAACCCGCTCTACCACCTCAGCCACAGCCGCCCCATGTTACATGGTACATGGACATATATAAACATTTTGCACAGTCATGGTCCTTAGACTTAGAACGTAAGTCCAAATGTAGGAAGGAAGGAAAGAAAGAACAAACAAAAAAGAAAGAAAGAAACAAGAAAGAAAGAATGAAGAAAAAAGAAAGGAAGGAAGAAAACAAGAAAGAAACAAGAAAGAAAAAATGAAAGAAAGAACAGAAGGATGGAATGAAGGAACAACAAAGAATGAACAAGAAATAAAGAAAAAAGAAAGAAAGGAAGAAAGAAAGGAAAGAAGGAAAAAGGGAAGGAAAGTAAAACCAGAAAGAAAGAACAAAAGAAACAAGAAGGAAAGAATGGAAGAATAGAAGGAAGGAAGGAAAAAAAACAAGAAAGAAAGAAAGGACGAATGGAATAATGGAAGAAAGAAAGAAAGAAAGAAAGAAAGTAAGAAAGAAAGAAACTAGATAGAAAG
>JANDJT010000032.1:21519618-21537480 GCA_024331685.1 Stegophilus panzeri | reverse complement strand
CGTGTTGATATTTCTGTAAAGCTGCTTTGAGACAATGTCTATTGTAAAAAGTGCTATACAAATAAAATTGAATTGAAAATTGAATTGAATTGAATACAGTGTCTGATGCCAGGGGTATTCAAATTTGTGACGGTCCAGTTACATAGCATTTGTTTCTCACAGTTGACATGACGGAAAGGTAACAACCGTTACCTCTCAATGCTGAACCATTAATGATTAGTTCATGGCTTAAAGTTCACAGTTCATAATCTTCTTTAAACGTTGTTTTCCTTGCTGACTTTTTTTTTTTTAACAAGCTGTGTCCACACTAATTAGAAAAGAGTGTGCAAATGTATTAAAGTCCCTTCTAAACTCAAAACCCATCTCTTTGTCAATGAGCTGCTTTCCGGTAAATAATCTACATAATTGCTGTGATTAGTCTCAACAAGCTGTAACTGGGGATCTGCTACAGAAGCCATGATGGTTTGAGTTCAGAAAACTACAGTTGCTGAGCTACAGCCATTTATCCCCGTACGCAGATCGGTTCTGCTTCAATATTTTTATTTGGATACGTAATGTACTTGTTATTTTCATGCCTTAAAGGAGTGGTTTGTAATTAAAAAATATTCACAATGTTGCCATAAACTTCTGACTACATACATTATTACACTGATCTAGCAATGAGCTCCGCCCCCAGATGCTCAGCCCTGCCCCTTTTCCTTTGCAGACACTCAGTTTTGAAAGAGGTAGTTGAGGAGAAAGAGAAGGCTTCAGAGTGTTTTCAGTGTAATGATGTTAAACCTCACATGCATCAGAGAGCTGTCAAATTTAGAACACTTTTTAAGAAACAAAAATAACTTTCACCTTCCACGGTTTATACGAAAAAAAGTATAGCACAGAGCTACTGGTGTTCACTCTGTGTGCAAGGATAAACTTATAGCCTATTTAACGTTCAAATGCTTGTGAATAATAAATCTGTTAGAGTTTTAGTAATACAGTATTTAGCAATATGTTAAAGCAATCCAATTGCACCAGCATTACAGTATTTTATTTGTGTGTACTGTATGGGGGAAATATTCTAACGAGGTCACATGATTATTTTTGCCATGTGCCGACCCTGGTCACATTGAACACTGTGGTTAAAACTTTTTCTTGCTTGTAGTGATAACTACCTCAGTGCTCACACACACAGGATTCACAATTAAGCTCAAAGACTCGTGTATTAAGGGATGTAACTAATAAACAGTGCATGCACCTTCAGCTTACTTTGTGACATGTTTTCCTCTAGGCACTTTTATGCTGATATATTTTTTCCATTATTATTTCAAAATTACATGAATCTGACTAATGTGTCTAAACTCATACACATCTTTTATACAGTGAATAATTCACATCTACCTATATGTATGCACTTTCAAAAAAAAAAATTCTATTCAATAAAAATATTTTACGAAACACGTATTCTGTACCATAAAAGTATGTTTGTGCGCTAAAACGAGAAAGAACCATATAGTGCCGTGGTTCCCTCTTTCTTATGCATGACTTAAAATGTGATAAAATCTAGCTCTGAGGCAGTTTATGTTCAATGAAAATTGGCCATCTATCGGTTCTCCAAAGAAAACCAATAAGGAGTAATTATTTTTGATTTGTTAACAATAAGAAGGAATTCTTGTTGTTACACAATAATCGTATGTTTTAAATGATCATCATGTAATCTGCATCATGGCAGAGTCAGAGACATGTTCATGTTCATGCCCTTGATTGTGTCCCATATCTATATATATGACGTCTTTCAAATGTTGATACATCTTTCTAATTTTTTCATGAACTGACTCAGGCTTGTGTCCTCTCATATAATGTCCCTTACTTATAAACCTGGCTTCTCGTCATGCAGTGTTTCAAGCTTGAAATCTGGACCAAACAGAGAAGAACAGTGTTACAGTGCAGTGATTTCTTACACCACTGATATCTTCTGTGCTATTCCTGCTGGTCCCCTGAGGTTGAGGTTGAGGTTGACCAGTGGTGAGAACATGAGGAGGTACACCAGGCTCTCAGTAGCGCTTGCCCTCCAGGATGTCCCTCCAGTCATCTGCCCAGGACAGGAGGCGCCGCTGGGTGGTGCTGACAGGCAGGTGCTTGTTGTGGCAGGCAGTGAAAAGAACATGTTCCCAGGATGGATTGGGCTCCACACCTGCAGCAGAACAGCGCCAGAGAGAGTTTAATTCTATAGCTGAAAATATCTAGTAGGGGAAAGTCAAGGCAACTGTTTGACATAACATGGTAAATGGTCTGCACTTATATAACACTTTTTTAACCTTAGTGGTTCTACAAATCGCTTTACACTGGTTCTCATTCACCCATTCATTCACTCACTCACACACACACACACACACACACACATACACATACACACACCCCAATGGTAGCAGAGCTGCCATGCAAGGCGCTAACTTGCCATTGGGAGTAACTTGGGGTTCAGTATCTTGACCAATGACACTTCGGCATGTGGAGTCATGTGGGCCGGGAATCGAACCACCAGCCCTACGATTAGTGGACAACCCACTCTACCACCTGAGTCACAGCCACAACATGGCTTTAGTATTAGTACAAATTATCTTTATATTTTGTGTACTGAGGCCTAAAGTTGAAGTGTGTAGGATTTTTTGTTAAGAATGAAAGAACATGACTGGTTACACAGCGACATCACAATAGTGTAAACAAAGCAAACGGGAGTGACATAGTGCAATACTGCACTATAAGTGGGAAATGACTTCAGATGTGATAGAGTTCTTTCTTTTCTGAACATGCAAGACTTTTATTTGTTGCCCCATCCTGATTTCTTGTTTTTGTTTATATCTCATACTAAACAATTTTAGGTCTTCAACATAGGTCTAATTACAACATAAAACAAAAGCAATCTGTGCAAACACTACACCATTTTAATTTTTTTACTGAAGCAAAAAAAGTTAGCCAACACCTATTTGTAACACCTGCATCTTCCAACCACCAGAGGGAGCCCTCACCTGAATAATGATCACCCTCCACTTCCTTCTGTCACTATTGCCAGTTCACCTCCCTTACCGAGCATTTACCCTATTGTTTCTAGACTGCCTCATATTATGACCACATGCCTGTTTCTTGACTTCACGTTTAATGGATTACTGTTTTTGTCTTGGTTGCCTGTTCGGACTGTCTATTTTGGCCTTTTGACCTTTGCCTGGTTTTGACCATCCCTCTGCCTGTCGTTTTGGATTAAATAAACTTCTGCACATGGATCCCAACCCTCCAGCCAGTGTGAGACCATTACAGAATACTTCGCCTGAAATGGATCCAGCTGAAATTGCCCAGCACCAGGAGGCCTACACATATAAGAGCGAGGTGCTACAAGGGTTTCAAGGCCAACTCGCTAATCTACGAGCAGCCAACGAACATTTAACCCGGTACATTCAATCGCTCCCACAAGCCAGAACTGAATCTGTAAGATTTGCTGTACCCGATGTTAGCTACGCAAGGGTTTCATGTGAAGAACGACATTGCCGTCTCCAGGAACACCTATGCTTCTATTGTAATCAACCTTACCATCACAGCAATACCTGCCCCAACAAGCCCAACAGCACCTCAAAGTAAAGGGTGAGTTATAAATACTCTTTTAATCAATTCCGTCATAATTTCACCCTCTTCGTCTCCACTGAGTTTTCTAATACCATCCACTAGGTTTCAGTGCTAGTAGATTCCGGGCCCGCTGTCAATGTAATCCACAATGACCTCGTTCAGAAACTCAAAATCCCTACCATGCCATGCATCCCATCCATTAATGTCACTGCGGTGGACAATGAACCCATAGGACCAGGTATAACTCAACAGACCATCCCCATCACTCTCCAAGTTGGACTCTTTTACACTTAGAAGATCTCCTTCTATGTTATCGCATCTCCCAAGAACCAGATCATCTTCGGTCATCCCGGGCTAGCTACTCATGACCCCAACATCTCCTGGAATCGAGGCAAACTCCGTGGATGGTCTCAGTACTGCTATGTCTCACAATGAGTGTGGAAAGCCCACTGTCATCCCAGTCGAGTACTCAGAATTCTCAAGAGGTCTTCAGCAAGGCAAAAGCAACTTAGGTACCACTCCATCGTCCATGGGATTGTGCCATCGAACTGCTCCCAAATTTGGCACCTCCCAAGAGCAAGGCCTACCCCGTTTCACGTTCTGAGACACAGGCTATGGAGGACTACATTGAAGAAGCCCTAGCATCAGGCTTTAGCCATCCCTCCACATCTCCAGCAGCGGTGGGGTTTTTATTTGTGGATAAAAAAATGGCAGACTTAGACGATGCATTGATTACAGAAGTCTTAACACAATTACCATCAAGAACAGATATCCACTTCCTCTCATCCCCGCAGCACTAGAACAACTCCAGGAGGCATATATCTTCACCAAACTCAATCTTTGCAGCGCCTATAACCTCATTCGTATCTGATAAGGGGATAAATGGGAAAACTGCCTTCCTCACCACTAGGGGGCACGATGTATACGAGGTTATGCCATACGGCCTTGCTAACGTGCCTGCAGTCTTCCATGCATTCATCAGTGAGATCTTCCGAGACCTCTTGAACCAGTACGTCATTGCATACATTAGGGCTGCACAATTAATCAGTGCTTTTTTTGTTTTTTATTTTTAATAAATTTGCAAAGATTTCAAACAAACTTATTTCACGTTGTCATTATGGGGTATTGTTTGTAGAATTTTGAGGAAAATAATTCATTTAATCGATTTTGGAATAAGGCTGTAACATAACAAAATGTGGAAAAAGAGAAGCGCTGTGAATACTTTCCGGATGCACTGTAAGCGTGATTATAATTTTGGCCATAATCGTGCAGATGATGTCATCTATTCCCAAACCAAGCAACAACACATCCGACACATAAAAACGGTCCTAACTCGGATACAACAGGAACAACAAACAGATCCTCCTCCGCCTCAATGCCCAGCAACCAAGCAGTATGTCCCAAGCAGTCTCTGACAACTGGTCATCCAATGGTCCACACCTCTCTCAGCACTGGACATCCAGTTATTCAGCGAACTATAACTCTAATACACAACTCATTTTGGTGGTCAAACATAAACAAAGACATTACCGCATATGTCAATTCTTGTCCTGTATGTGCCCAGTCGAAAACACCCAGAGGACTGCCTGCCGGGCTTCTAGAGCCCCTACCCATTCCTCAGAGACCCTGGTCTCATCTATCAGTAGACTTCATCACAAATCTACCCAACTCCAACAACTTCACCATGATTCTGGTAATCATTGATTGTTTCTCTAAAGCTTGTCGTCTCATTCCCTTGAAAGGTCTTCCCACAATCATGGAAATGGGCATCACGCTTTTCCATCAAGTGTTCCGAGTGTATGGGATACCAGAGGACCTTGTCACAGACCAGGGTCCACATGGCAGGCCTTCTGTAAGCAATTGGACATTAATGTAAGCTTAACCTCAAGCTATCACCCACAGGCTAATGGACAAGTGGAAAGACTGAACCAGGAGATAGGTCCTACTGTAGCCGAGAACAACAGAGGTGGACTGAATTTCTCCCATGGGCTGAATACGCCCAAAATTCATTAACCCATTCATCCACAGGACTTACCCCCTTTCAATGTGTGCTGGGCTATCAACCGGCCTTGTTATCTTGGTCTGGGGAACCATCTGCAGTACCAGTGGTGGATGACTGGATCAGGAGGAACGAAAAGATGTGGGACAGCGCTCATGTGAGGTCCCAACGGGCCATTCGTGCTCAACGGATCCAGGCAGACCGCCGGAGGCGTCCCCACCCCAACTACCAGTCAGGCCAGAGGGTCTGGAAATCCACGAGAGACCTGTGTCTACAGCTGCCCAGCAGGAAGCTCAGTCCCAGGTATGTAGGTCCATTTCGTATCATGAGACAAATAAATCCTGTGACCTATAGTCTAGAGCTTCCTGCTAACTACCGGATCTCTCCTTCATTTGTCTCATTGCTGAAACCGGCCCACCCTGCACCTGGCCCCGAAACTATGGAACCTGAACCTCCACCTCCCTTAGAGATTGAGTGAGCCCCAGCATACGTGATAAAGGAAATCATGAATTCAAGAAGAGAGGGCAGGATTCAATACTTGAACTGAGACTGAGAGGGCTACGGACCTGAGGAGAGATCCTGGGTAACTGCCTGGGACATTCTGGACCCTTCCGTGATCCACGACTTCCACTGCACCCTGCACCACCCAGCACCCAGACCAAGGGGACGCCCCACGCATAGAAGAGAAGGAGCCAGAGGGAGCCTTCACCTGAATACTGATCACCCTCCACTTCCTTTTACAGTCCTGTCTACTAGCCATAAAGAGCCAGGCATGCTAGCAGCACATTGCAAAGTATAGCCAGTACATCTGCCTTACCGAGCATTTACCCTATTGTTTCTAGACTGCCTCATGTTATGACCACATGCCTGTATCTTGACTTCACGTTCATTTGATTACTATTTTTGTCTTGGTTGCCTGTTCGGACTATCTATTTTGGCTTTTTGACCATCCCTCTGTCTGTCGTTTTGGATTTAATAAAATTTCTGTACATGGATCCCAACCCTCCAGCCAGTGTGAGACCATTACACTATCAGCAATGTGAAATACTAATTGCCCCTTTAAACTTAAAATCTGGTTGTGCCACCCTTAGCAGCAGTAACGGCAACCAAACACTTCCAATAACTGGAGATCAGTTTTTCACTTTCTTCTAGGACTAGGACTTACTCCTATGCTTTTGATCAGTGTCTTGATGCATAATCCAGTCACGCTTGGACTACGGACTGAAGACCAGACATTCTACTTTAGGATTTCCTGATACAGAGCAGAATACATGTTTCTCTCAATTATTGCAAGTTGCCCAGGCCATGAAGCAGCAAAGCATCCCCTTCCTCATATCATCTCGGGGAGTTTTTCTTCACATGATAGTCGCTTCTGGCTTGCTCAGTAGGGATAAATTCATACAAATAAAATCTATATCCTGAATTTATATATTTCCGTTAAGCTGCTTTGGGACAATATCCATTGTTAAAAGCGCAATACAGATCAAACTGAATTGAATAATTAAATTGAAATATTTGAAAAAAAGAGCTAGTCTCTGTTATTCCACTAGGGGGCAAACATTCAACATGACCTGGGTGACAACCTTCATAGATATATCTGAGAAAATGTTTTGTAATTTTGTCTGTAATGTGTTAGATACATAATGAGTGTACAGTTCTGGGTATAAAAAAAAATTAAACCCTAAAAGATTAAACCCTACCAAGGATGTCCGGCTTGTCGTCAACGAGGATGTCTCCACTCACGATTGTCTTGTCTCTGGTCAAAATGACTTTCTCCAGGAAGTCGGCGCCCAGGTGTCTCTCTACCCATGCATACTGAAAAAACACACACACACACACACACACACACACACACACCGGTCATTATGCAAATGAACAACAGAAAAAGAAATTATTTCTATCACAGCTCAGCAGAAAGAATAACTTACCTTTTCGTATGGACAGTGGGCGTAGTGTTTAATTGGACTGGTGCAAATGAAGACATCTGTACTGGTTGAAAAAGAGCAGGGGCCCAAATGTAAAAGTTCGGTACAGTGCTGAAAATCATAACCTGCCATTATAACAGTCATTATACTTATTATTCCGTTTTAATAAGATATTAGGCAGTTTGACTGGTTGTGTGATTTGAATGGGTTTGATAAGATATCTCAAAAACAAGCAGCCTACAAATAATGCCAACTTGGATCTAATGACAAACTTACTAAAAATGTGTTCTGTGAGAGGAAAGTTCAGGAGTAAAAACTCTACGGCTTCCAGAAACAACAAAATATTATTGTACGTATAATTTATTATTATTATTTATTTTACAGTTAATGGGGTTCTCAGCTGCAAGTTTTGAGTTTAACCTCTTCAAAGTGATGGCGTGGAATTTGTGCCTACTTCTTCATCTTGGCCATCTCCTTCACAGCCTCCACACTTCCTGGTAGAGGTTCGAGCTCCATGAAGAAGTTCTTGGACTCCCAAATGCTGATGGCTTTATCCTGTGAACAACACACAACCACTGCCCTGTAGCTATTACGCATATCATATTAAAGCATCATATCACTACAAATGTCTGAAGGTTTATTATAGTAATATCACAATATTATCATGATATTGTATTTGTGTTGGGCAACAAATGAATGTAAACATTCTCCACAGTTGGAGTGATTGGAAAAGCTGTTGTGTCCACCAGGGTCTTCAAACTCCCATTACAATCTCATCTGTTGGATCAGAATTCTTCACTGAGAAGGTTACATGCAATACACTGTGCAAATGTTTCCACAGCAAGGTATCTATGGATAAATTGGTATCATTAGTAAGGTGTCTATGCTGTGTTCCTATTGGGACAGTGTTTATTTCAACGTAGTGGAAGTTCAGGACTACTGACAGTGCTGTCTTTACTGAATATCATACCAATTACCATTACACACCTAATGAGGTTTGTAAAATTACCACATATTACATTTCCATATGGGACAGCAGGCTTCTCCTGAGGCAGGGTAGCCTATGTATGGTACAGTAACATGGTAAATATTTTCAATCGTATTCACTATACATGATATTGACCTTTTTTTAATAGGGTAAAATTCAGCTACATGCAGTTTTCCGCGATGAAGATATAAGCAAAATAAGCAAAGTCCCTACTTTGTTGTGAGAAGACAAATATTAAGTGGAAAAAATCTGATGTTTTATGTGTGGAGGGCAGCATGGTTATACAGCAGGGGTCCACGGTCTGATCCTGAGCTCGGATTACTGTCTGTGTGGAGTTTCTGGATGTCTTTGTGGGCTTCCTCCGATTTCCTCCCACCTCCTAAAAACGTCCGCAGGTGGATTGTCTACACTAAATTACCCCTAGGTGTGAATGTGTGTAAATATGTAGGTGTGAAGCACATATGAAGTGGAAATACATTTGAATAATTTCAGTAAAGCTTGATTTAAAAAGCAAGATCTACCACCAACCAATCTTGGTTATATATATATTATAATGTCGCTATAAAATACCTTTATGACAGTTCCACTGCAATTGTATTAAATTAAGACAGCAGTAATAGTGAAGAAATGACATTTTCACCTCCAGCCAGCTATTAAATTAAATTAAATCACCTCCTGAAGTAAATCTGTGGTACTTCATCAAACATCACCTCAATATCCAACAAAGAATGTTGTTTATTTGAACACCATGTTACATTTTTACCAGTGAGGTTTCAGAGTGTTTTTCTTCTTTCTCTGTATATTTTTGTTCGTTTCTTGTAAAGTTACCTTCAATACTTTTGGCACAGAAAATAAAAAGTTCACCTCACACCTCCAGGGTCGGGGGTTCAATTCCCACTGTGGCCCTGTGTGTGCGGAGTTTGCATGTTCTCCCTGTGCTGCGGGGGTTTCCTCCCCCAGTCCAAAGACATGCATGGTAGGCTGATTGGCGTGTCCGTAGTGTATGAATGGGTGTGTGAATGTGTGTGTGATTGTGTGTCCTGCGATGGATTTGCACCCTGTCCAGGGTGTACCCTGCCTTGTGCCCAATGCTCCTTGGGATAGGCTCCAGGTTTCCCTGTGGTATAGAAGATGGATGGATGGACTTTTGGCACAGAATTGAATTCCATAGAGCTCAGGGTGTAGCGAGCACAGTTTCAAACAGAAACATAAAAATGGTTTGGTTCATCCGGTTTCTCAAAAGCACGCAGCCAATAAAATGTGATCTAACTTTAAATTTCAATACCATTGTTTACATGTGCACTATAATTTAATTGTCTCTGTAAGTGTATCAATAAAGTTGAATCTCAATCTCATCTCAAGTTTATAAAATGTATGTATAAACTGCACTGTGTACTGTATGTTAATGATCCATGAGGAATCATCTGGAACTGGAAAATACTTCAGGGGGTTCAACCCATACATGAACCTATTCTCCTGTTAAACGCTGTCGCCCTGTGACGTCACCGCAGGACACGACTGTTAACAAACATCACAAGTGTTACAATGTGAACAAATCTAATGTGTTTGTTTCAGGGTGGAGTTTATCTCAGAAATAATAAGTTGTGTTGAGGAAATAAACACACACTTACACACAGGTCTGCTCTCAGCTCTCCGTACTGAGTCGACACCCAAAACCCTCTGCGCTCCTCCAGGCTGATGTACGGGTCTTTCGGGTATCTCTGCCTATATTTCTTTAAAAATCCCCCCTCGAAATCCGCAATAACGCCGTCCATGTCGAGCAGGACGCGCAGCCTGGTGTTGGGGGAATTTCCCGCACAGTTCCTGCGGGAAGACACCGCAGCGCCTCGGTGCAGCAGCAGCAGCAACCGCGCGGTCCTTCTCCGCAGCTCCAGCGCCATCGTGTCCGAGCTTTAACTCCCTCCCTCACCGCTGTCAGCCCACAGAGATCTGTGGAGGTGTTCTCTTTAGACCTGCTCTTTTGTTGTGCTTTAACACAGAGTCGCTTTTCATTGAATTGTTTAGCGCTGAATGACCGTGTGAGCGGCGGTCCCTCTCCCTCCCCCGCTGCTGTGGTCCTATAACCGGTTAAACTCGGCCTGTGTGCCGTACTTTCACTCCGCTCCTGCTCTGTGTTCCGCAACCGCACGTTTCTGTTGTTGTTAGACCGAGTTTAGTGAAGTTCTGAATGGAGAAATGGTGTTGACCTCTCCAGGTATTCGCCCGGTGTCTGTGTGTGCACCGCTGGGGTTTGGGCTTGTTTACAGCAGTACAGTTTGTGGTTTTCTCTCTCTCTCTCTCTCTCTCTCTCTCGCTGCGGTCATTCAATATGTCAGCTGTGTAGCTCCCACCACCGTCAGTACTCTCTCACTTTAGCTCATTGTTCTTTTGTCCCTGCTGTTTCTAGGTGGTTTTAACACCAAAAATAGTTTAGTCTTGGTGAGATGTACCGCGTTTCCGTAGAACTAACTAACTGTATGTTCCGCATTAGCCGCTGTTGCTTGCTACTGCAATACGTCAACGCGTCCGCCATTTTGGAAGGGGCCCACATAGAATGGAACAAACGCAAGTCCGTGTAGATGTGCTTTTCTTTAACTAGAGAGAATTGTCTGTAACTCGCTTTATTCATTCATATATCTTTTTATAACCTGCTGGAAATAAATGGATATGCGTGTCACAAGGATTATAGACCATGCCGGCTGTTGATGTGATGTGTGTTAAGATAACAATACTGTCAAGACAACGTGAATACAACTCATTTCTCTTAGATGGATACATTTATTAACTTTACTTAATAATATATTATGCAGTCGCATATTATATTGGTCAAAAATAAACAAAATGAGTAATTTGAGTGGTTTTATTTGACATTTGACTGTATTCTTTTAGATTTCCGAATGTTCAATTAAGCTGTTAGACACCAAACTAACTGGAATTTTTAAAATTATATTGCTTGTACTTTTGTTATAGTATAACACAATAAATGCTGCTGAAGGAAATTTGAGACTTAAAGCAAGCAGTTTTGTAAACAAAGAATATGGTTTAAGTCAGAGCTGTTAAAGCCATATATATTACATAAAACCCAGTCAATCACCTGCCTTGAATCCAATTGAACAAGATTTAAAGACAATATGTTTAGAAGAACGGGCCAAGATCACACCTGAATACTGCGGCCCATTAATTTTTTCATACATTAACCGCCTTGAAGCTGTCATTACAAACAAAGGCTTCTTCACTAAGTATTAAATACATTTCAGTTAGCATGTTCAATACATTTTTTCCTGTGTCATTCCACTTTATTACACATAACTTTATTTATGGACTTTAATGTTGTGAATTCTTTATATTTCGGGATTTCTTGTGTTAATAGTGATGTCTGGTGAAAATATCATGTGAATAGCCTCATTTGGAAATATATTTACTGAAAAAAATGTTGACGCGCCTAATACTTATTTCCCCCACTGTATGTAACTGTAATGATTTATAATTTGCTGTCACCCAGAAGAGGATGGGTTCTCTTGAGTCAGGGTCCTCTCACAATTTCCTCATTGTGTCATCTCAGAGTTTTTCTATGTCACCTATACAGTAGGTTGTTGATTAGGGATCTAAATATAAACCTATACCTGGATTTCTGCTTTGTGACGCTGTTCGTTGTTAGAAGAGCTATACAAATCAAATACATTTTTAATTGAAAGACCAGCACAAGTTTTTCGCCTTAAAACATCCAGTAATTCATCAACTAATGCACCACTGACATGAAAATATAATTTCCTATTATTTATTGCTTAAATCTAGAATACCAAAATGCTAAAGGTTTGGGTCCGTACAACAGAATATACAGAAATTGTTCCTTTATTTCATTTCAGACTAAAATTTTCAGTCAGATTTCCTGCAGTACCGTTTAAGTAATATTCACAGCCATTAGGTATTGTAGAAATAAAATGTAAACTGGTTATTCAAACACTCCCGTCTATCTGCATCTCTCTGATATCTGCTGTTTCACCTGTAAACTGGATAGGGCACTCACGTACAAAGCTCATTGCTTTAACATCCGACAAAAGGTCAACTCTCATAACAACCTGCTGCAAAGGCTGACGTCAACCAGCTGGGGCGCAACGGCTCACACTGTGCACACCACTGGCCTGGCACTGTGCTTCTCCGCTGGCACTGTTCCACGCATGCTGCACAGGTGACCACCGCGCTGAACGACATCTGTCGCATTGTAACCGGATGCCTCAAGCCAACCCCACACAAAAGCTGTACCCGCTAGCTGGAGTCGCTCCCCCAGAGATCTGGAGAGAGGTTGCCTGTGCCGTCAAGAAGTGGAAGCAGGAGCAAGACCTGCGACACCCGCTGCACGAACACCGCTTGCCACCTGCCCACCTAAGGAGCCGCAAGAGCTTCATGAGGTGCACGAGCCCTCTGTCGGGTGACCCGTCCAAGGCACGTTGCTAGTTCTGGTGGGACAAGTGCCCCCCGCCCGACCCCTATGTGCGACCTGCCGAAGACCTGCCGCCTGGGCACAAACAACCGTGGCCAATATGGAGGGCGCTAAACAGACTAAGAACAGGGAGAATGCAGGGAGATTATGGCCAGATGGGAACTGCTTCCTGGCCAATCCTGCGGATCAGCACCACAAACCATGACGCACCTGTTAGCGTGCCCCACGTGTCCACATTCCTGCACAGCGCGTGACCTGTGCAACACGACGGACAGGGCTATCGAGACCGCCGCCTACTGGGCGAAACTAATATGAAGTGGAACCTCGACACGAAAAGAAGAAGAAGACCTGTAAACTAATAAATTGGCCAACATATACAGTCACTTGTTTATTCAGTAAAATTACACATTGGGATTTACCAGTTTATTTTGTGTTATAATAGCAGCTTATTATTTATGTAGATTTGACAGGTTGGAATATTTTTGCTTATTAGAATTTAAAGTGTCCATGTTGTTAAATACTTATGGGAGGAAAACAGCGCAATTACTTCTGAACACCAAGGTTTCAACTGAAGGTGTATTTCTACATTGTAATTATATGAGAAACCAATGAGAAGTGCTTGTAGTATTAAAAGAAAGACACTTAAGACATTTGTTGTGCACAAAAAATAATTGTCATTTATTGATTATTTTAAAAAATGCAATAAAGCAATCATTAATTAATAAAAAAGTTTATTGTATTTAATAAACATAATAAAAATAACCATCACATACACTTCACAATAGCACTAATATGTCTAGCCTACACATTTAATATATATAAATTTAATAACTATACATTATAGTAATACATATATCCTAAATATACAATACAAATCCTACTGTACAAAACCTATACATTTAACACAGACATTATATAAATCTTTAGCCTATGTAGCAATTGATATTTTTGTAGATTTTATGACATTACAGATTTGATATATTTTACCGTTAGGATCTGAAATCCTAATGTATACAAACACACACTGACTGACAGGAAGTGAGTAACATTGAATATCTCATTACAATGGCACCTGTCAAGAGGTGGGATATATTACACAGCAAGTTGATGTGTTGGAAGCAGGGAAAATGGGCTAGCGTAAGGATCTGAGCGACTTTGACAAGTTCCAAATTGTGATGGCTAGACGACTGGGTCAGAGCATCACCAAAATGGCAGCTCTTGTGAAGTGCTTCCGGTATGCAGTGGTTAATACCTACCATGGAAGACAACCAGTGAACCGGCGACAGGGCCATGGGCACCCAAGGCTCACTGATGCTTGTGGGGAGCGAAGGCTAGGCCGTCCGATCCGAACCGTTTTTCCTGCTCCCAACACATCAAATTCGAGAACTTACTGTTAATTTGTTGCCTAATATATCTCACTCCTTAACAGGTGCCACTGTAATGAGTTAATCAATGTTATTCACTTAACCTGTCAGTAGTTTTAATCTTATAGCTAATCAATGTAGCTCCTAGGGGTACTTGAGGTCCGAGATCCATAAGGCAAGAAGAAGAAAGGGAACAATGACCTCATGACAACAGAACAGAAGATAAGGTATCAAGGTGATACGTACCACCCCTTGTGGTTAGAAAGGATAAAATACTCACCAGATTTTTAAAACGACTAATGCTAGAACCTAGAGGTAAAATACTTACCACAGATTTTTTTTAAAGACTAATGCTGGAGCCAAGAGGTGAAATACTTACCACAGATTAAAATAAATAATTCAATTTAAAAAAAAGAATAATGCTGGAGCCTAGAGTTGAAATATTTTCCAAAGATTAAAAAAAAATCTTAATACTGGAGTTTACCTCATGGTAGCTTAATAGCTAGTACCATACTAGCAGTTAATAATAACTAGAAAAAGGATGGGAATGGGAATGGAAAGGGACGGAATTCCAGCTGGGTCCAGAATTACTATGGAAATGCTGATAAAGAAAAAACGGACATAAGGCTACAATGGGAATGAAGTCCAAAGTAAGGGACAAGGAGGATGAGCTCCTCTCCAAATGAGTGACCTTGGACACCTCATGGTCATCATCCTCTTGCTCCACATGCCATCTTCTTCTGGTAGGGGCCTCTTTAATGTTGTCCTCTTTTTCTCTCATCTGCTCCCTCAGTCTCCTCCTCCCCCAGAAATGCTCACTGCTGGAGTGCACTTGTATGTTGTGAATGTACTCCAAAACTGGGAATAAGCTCCACAAAGGGGGTGAGCTACTCTCCAAATTAGTGAGCTCAGACACCTCATAGTCATCATTTTCATGCTCCACATGTCGCCTTCTTCTAGGAGGGGCCTCGTCATCATTGTTCTCTTCATCTGTTATCTGCTCCCTCATCAGCATCCACCAGAAATGCTCACTGCTGGAGGGAGGGGATCCAAAGTAGGGGATAAGCACCGCGAAGGGGACGAGCTCCTCTCCAAACTAGTGAAGTCAATCAGATCATTGGCAGCATCCTCTTGCTCCACATACTGTCTTCTACTGGGAGGAGCCTCTTCAGTGTTGTCCTCTTCATTACTCATCTGCTCCCTCCATCTCCTCCTCCCCCGATACACATCCTCCAGTTTCCTCCCTCCATGTTCCTGTGTCAAAGGAGATGAAGAGACATTTCGTAAAAAGGAATAAAAACTTAGCAAACTTTTAGTAAACTTGGTAACCTTTTTTTAAAAAAACAAGTTCACTAACATTAAATCGAGCGCTAGCAAGCCGGCTAACATTAGGCTAATTATCAGTATCTTAAACCATTAGCCAAGTGGTTAAATTCTGCTCGCTATTTTCTCCTATCACTGCCAGCTGGTACATTAAGAGTGTAACGCGTGTAATGCCGCGGCCACACTAGGTTTTAGCGTGCCATTGACTTCCATTCAAACACACCCGGAAACTGCAAACCGGAAACGCAAGCGGAGAATTTCCTGTACTACGCTGCATGAAGAAAGTTAAAATTTGGTGAACTCTGACCTGCGAAATCGTATCACGTGAAGATGTGTGACCAATAGATGATCAAGACGTGACCTTTTTAGTAAAGAAAGAACGAAAGAAAGAAATTCAAAAACGGAAGTGCTAATTTTATCGAGCTCGGTGCAGTATCGAGCTCTCCTGTACTTTACAACACAGCTTGGAAAAATTATAAAAATAACTTAAAAAGAGAGTCTGCCTGGTTAGGGGTGATGTTGAAAACAGGAACAGATGGAAACATAAAATTGTTTTTTAATCGCTTCAAATATTGTCTTGTTTTGTTTTACTGCTGTAAAACGTAATTGCATATGAAAATTCAGCGTCCTGAAGTATGATGATGTTATATCCTGTTCCCACCAATATTTGTGGCGGCGTCCGACAAATAACACACATGCTTGAAGCCTAGTGTGAGCACAGGTGGCATAATGTCGTTTTAAGCTGCCTGTTTTAACATCGTTCATATTTTAGTGTCTGTTTGCAGTGCTGTAGCCAGATGAAAATTAATGTCAGATAGATCGATCGATAAATAGAAAAACACAAATGTGCACGTGTAACAGGAAGTGCCACGGCCTTACTTACAATAATAGCTATGTTCACGTATGTAGAGCCATTAGCTAAAGAATAATGAGCAGATCGCTTTTACCAAAACCTTTTAACGCTATTAACACTATTGCTATTGCGTTTCCCGTTTAGTGTTGTTTTGATAACGCGGTGTTTAAAGCACTTGTGCTTAACTGAAAAATGAAATGAAGTGTGTGTGATGCTGAAAGGAAACTGGGTAATTTGCCATTGCTATGAGACAGTCCGCTCACTCCGGTCTCAGGCTCGTCCTCCTTTGTCTTGCCTAAAGCTCATCGCTGAGAATGCACAAGTGGTGCAAGGAAGATGGTAGAGATGACTCTGTGCAGGGATGATAGTAGAGATGACTCTGTTCAGGGACGTTGGTAGAGGTGACTCTGTGCAGGGACGTTGGTAGAGGTATGATGGTAGTGGTGACTCGGTGCAGGGACGTTGGTAGAGGTGACTCGGTGCAGGGATGATGGTAGAGATGACTATGTGCAGGGACGTTGGTAGAGGTGACTCTGTGCAGGGATGATGGTAGAGGTGACTCTGTGCAGGGATGATGGTAGAGTTGAATTGGTGCAGGGATGATGGTAGAGGTGACTCGGTGCAGGGATGATGGTAGAGGTGACTGGTGCAGGGATGATGGTAGAGGTGACTCGGTGCAGGGATGATGGTAGAGGTGACTCTGTGCAGGGATGATGGTAGAGGTGACTCTGTGCAGGGACAGTGGTAGAGATGAATCGGTGCAGGGATGATGGTAGAGATGAATCGGTGCAGGGATGATGGTAGAGGTGACTCTGTGCAAGGACATTGGTAGAGATGAATCGGTGCAGGGATGTTCGTAGAGGTGACTCGGTGCAGGGATGATGGTAGAGGTGACTCGGTGCAAGGACATTGGTAGAGATGAATCGGTGCAGGGATGTTTGTAGAGGTGACTCGGTGCAGGGATGATGGTAGAGGTGACTCTGTGCAGGGACATTGGTAGAGATAAATCGGTGCAGGGATGATGGTAGAGTTGAATCGGTGCAGGGATGATGGTAGAGGTGACTCGGTGCAGGGACGATGGTAGAGGTGACTCTGTGCAGGGACGTTGGTAGAGGTGACTCGGTGCAGGGATGATGATAGAGGTGACTCGGTGCAGGGATGATGGTAGAGATGACTCGGTGCAGGGATGATGGTAGAGGTGACTCTGTGCAGGGATGATGGTAGAGGTATGATGGTAGAGATGACTCGGTGCAGGGATGTTGGTAGAGATGACTCGGTCAGGGATGATGGTAGAGGTGACTCGGTGCAGGGATGATGGTAGAGGTGACTCGGCGCAGGGATGTTGGTAGAGGTGACTCTGTGCAGGGATGATGGTAGA